>CABFOV010004942.1:0-28832 GCA_902141375.1 Timema poppense | reverse complement strand
CCCCCCCCCCCCCCCGCCCTCCTGAAATCATTGGCTGGCTATGGACTTGATTTTTAGGTACCGTATGACTCTGGCAAAGCCAGATTGCTTTCGAAACAATGTGAAGCGTTGTTTTCGGCAAATGTATTGTTTGGCAAATGTAAGTAATGATTACTAGTTTATATTGAACGTTGGACATTTGAGTCACTTTATCTATATTATCACATAAATGATGTCATGTTTCAAAGTAAACTAATTCATGGTTTACTCACAACTTTGAAAAGATAATATTGTTTAAATAACATTTTACATAAATGTTATCAATATATTAATTCATGAAGTGAGTTAAGTTCCACTTGTTACATAACATTTTGATTTAAATTATAATTGAAACAATTATTTGTCAATCTTTCCTAAAATTGCTCCTGTGAATATAAACACTTTGAATATTGTTAAAGGATGTAGAGTATAAAAAGAAAAGAACAACTTTTAAAATTAGTTTTTTTTTGCTAAGATACTCATGTAATTTTATGTTTGCAGAACTTAAAAATGAATAGGGACTGTCAGTGGTAAAAATATTAAAACTTTTTTTTAGATTGTGAATGAACAACAGATAAATTTAGAATAATCTTATAGTTTAAAATCTTAAAAAAATTGGACATTACTTATTGATGTGTTTTACTTTAACTAACAGTCTATCAAAAGGTTACCAACATAGATGGTGGTAAAAAAATAATGATATAGAAAAAATATTTTTGTCAGTTCTATATTTTAAAACTTGTGACACATGAAGGTGATCATTGTTTAACTTTTTTTTAGTGTTTGTACTCCTCTAATATCTCTATATGTGTTACACAAATATACACCCATATTCATTTTACTAATTTTGAATAAGACTTAGTTATATTTTAAGTAGCTCCTAAATAATTTGAAAAAACTAGGTATAAATAGTGTTAAAACATATACCATACTTCCTCATGATTAGAAACTTGTTCAAACTTGGCCAAATAGACTAAAAATAACGAGAGCTGTAATACTTTAATGGCTATGTTAGACAGACAAATGTGCCCCATGATTATATCTTTTTAACAAAAATAATTGTACTATAGGCCTAATTGTACATGTTTTTAATGTTTTGATATAATGATTTATTACATCATTAAATAAATTATAAAAGTTATTTTAATATTAATAATGTGTGACACATATTTAAAAAAGTATCTTAATATTTATTTATTCAGTCTTAACATAATAAATAAAAACAGTTCCATAGTACTAATACAAATAAAGAACTATGTTCATGGTAAACTGCATAACTTTAATAACAGATTAGACAGAACCTATGTTGATAATCTTAAATATTATTTATTAAATATACTTATATTTCTTTAATGGTAGGCCTTAATCAAATTAATAGGATTACATGAATAGCATTACAAAATAATTTTATCAAAAATGTATACATAGCTGATATGATTTTTTTTAAATCTAGAAAGTCACATTAGTGTTATTCAAAAATATATATATTTATTTAACACGAATCTGATAAATATATGATTACAAGTATTTGCCAGATTGACTCTCATTTGAAGTGTGATAAACCTCACTCCAGATTAGGGTTAAATTGATAGTCTACTCTCATTCCAATAAAAAATATTATTGGTGTGATAACAGTGATAATATGACACAGTATTAAGTAAACAATGAACTAAATTATCGATGCAATACAATAATTCTACAAATACTAAATTGAATCAATAAGTAAAATATATTTAATAGCAGTACCAAAGACACATTTGTAAACTAACTATAGGCTAGATATAAAATTAAAATACATACATTATAAAAAAAAAATTAGAAATGTAATACTACATCAACCTTATTTCAACATATTTTCAAGATTTTTTCCCCACTATATTTATTATTAATTTCATTCTACTAATTTAATAAAAATATCCAAAGTCTAATTTTTTTAGTCATTTTTTAATACCATAGTGATCATAATTTATAGAAACGTAAATACATATTTCTAAATCACATATCATGTATGTAAATACTAATACTTAATTATACATGAAAATGTTTTCTCTTTAAATGTAGCATTTGGAGTGAGGGCAAACTACACACTGAAAAAAAAAAGATGCAGGCACACATGTTCCATGAAGTGTACCTCACACAAATCAAACAACTACTTCGCAAGTGTGGCAAACACTCCCCATAAAAATAGCTCATACACTCAAGGATAATTGCTTTATTTCAGAGCTTATTTTTTTAATCAGATGCTCCGTTAATGAACTTTTACCATAATTAATAATGATGAGAGCAAATCACCAATTAAAATGATGGTATGTTTAATATCTACATTTAAAATCTCCTTTTGAAAAGACTAGAATATCTTCAAGACACATAAGCCTTGGTAACCACATTCAAATCATTTCAAAACAAGGGTTAATAAAATGTTTATGTTTAACTTTACACTTTGAATTATTTTAAGTTAATAGGATAATTAAAGAGAAACCCTTAAACACCAGAAACCGAGGGAGTTTATAACGTTACTAGGTGGAGTTGTACATCGGTAGGAGAACAAACATTTGAGGAGTAAAATACAAATGGCTACCATTTACCTTTCCTTACCTGGGTATTAATCTCTTAATGATCAAACAAATTATGTTGTTTTTTGGACTTTTCAGAATAGAAAATGTCAACTTTTAAACTATATTCACAATTATATAGGTTTATATGTGTAGTTCATAAAAAATTGTTTTATATTCATTTCAATAAACACCAAAATAATGTTTTATTAATTTTTTTTATAAATTTTTAACCTAGTGCAACATCTGATTGGCACTATTTTAGCTACCTAAGCAGCCCCATTAATAGTGTATGTACACACAGTGTGTGTCCAAAAAGTGACTTCACCCTCAATTCAAATCCCCATTTATTATGATCACATTTTGTAATGGGAGTGCACCTATACTACATCGATTCTGTAAATATTATTTGAGAATGGGTAAATAAATTTTAAATAATTTGTTTTAGGTTGGATTGAAGGGAACTCTAGTTAATTTTGTATTTATATCATTTTATAACGAAATAATTGTTTGAACAATATAAATGAAATATTTATTAATAGATACATTTAGTTTAATTTTCTAGTAAACTCAAAAATTCTTTAAAATTCATCATGGTCATCAAGGAATTTGTCCAGGACTTTTTCTCTTAATTTAAATAATTCTGGTCAAATTTTGCGTTGGTCATGACAAATATTCAAAAACTGTTGATATAATGATTTGTATAGAATTAAACTAAATGCATCCACTGAAGCAAGACTTAATTTTTTTGACAAAAAAAGTTTTTGGTTATAAAAGCTTCAAAAACACAGACTTTAACTTGTGTCCCCATTTTTTTTGTGTCAGTCTTTTCTTTTTCATTTGGTAATCGGAATGTATGTATAAGCCCGTCTTATCACCCTACCCCTCTATTAGTGAATATACATATTTACACGATATATGAACAGTAGCGCTGCTAAGCCATTTTAGGAGGGGCTGAAGACCCCCAATCTAACTTTGAGCTGCTGCCCCCCGCCCCCCTCCCCCCAAATAAAAGTCTAGGATTAGCTGCATGTTTAAAATGCTTCAAAACTTAGAATCCTTAAAAATTAAGTAAGATTTATTTTTGGCGCTTTGATCAACACCTTGTCTCAGCAGTCAGATAGCCTTGAACATCAAAGGTTATCCCGTTTTTTCTGGTAGTACATTGTCAACACAGAAAAACTGACATAACTTAATATGGCATACCAAATTTAGAATATCATTTACATTTGACACTATAGATATTATAATTATTATACTGTATTGATTAAATTAACATGCTTTTAATAGAAATAATAACCTAATGTCAATATAAGTGAGTTTATGAAAGTTCTCCTTCCCCTTTTTATACCAAAAACACTATTAATTAACCATCATGTACTGTAGGAGTTTTGTTTATGAAAGACCCTCTTTCTTTCTCTTTAGTCCCCTCCCCTCTCGCTCCTCTCCACCTTCCCCAAAACAGCTCTAGAGCATATGAAACAAATCAGTGTTATAATTATTATAAAACCAGCAGTTATGCTTGTAATATTCATTGCATTAGCAATTTTTTTATTATTAAAAGCTAACAAAGATTTAATTCAAATTGCAATATACAAATCTAATATGAAATATAACAGAACAAGAAACATTCAGTTGATAAAATTATTACAAATAGATGGGGTGATGACAGTTAATGGTATATTAAAAGATTTACACAAATAATAATACTATTTTTTAATATTTTACTAATTTTCATCACCCCATCTATAAACTTTTTATATAATATAACCTATACTTTTTTTAGTACCCTACTTGATGTGGTGCAATAAAGCAACAAGTTGATTATTTTTAATCTAAATTAAATATTTCTTATCTTTACATTTGTAACACTCCTTATTAAAATGATTATAAAAGTTACAAAAAAAAAATTATTAAAAATATTGTCTCATGCTGATTGTTTGTCTAATTAAAACTATGCATCCTCCAGCTTGATTCTATCAAGATGCCGTCTATTCTTGCATACTGGGTAGCATATAACCGTGTAGTAGATTAGGGTACCAACTGCAATGATGAACAATAAAATACCCACAATGCCCCACGCTGACAATACGCCGCCGCCCCCTCTGTAACCGGATGCAGCTGAAACAAAATTTGTTATTATTTTATTGGCGATTAAAAATAAATAGAACATGTGAATATGTTCACTAAATAAAATGAGAAGTTTTTTTATTCATCTTTTAAACTATGAGATAAAATTTGTTATTATATAAGATTAGTACAAACATCCAATATAATATTTAGCACAGATGTCAGTTATTTCTTTAAATCGATACCAAATTAACTTTTAAGTTAGATTTAGAAAATAAATTCCAGAGCTTCGTTTCTCACGGGTTTAATTGTGAAAAAAAAAATTAACTTTTATTTGTGATTTATTACATAAATCCAGAAGCTTCGTCATTCCTTTGTTTAGCGAAGATTCAAAATAAACTCCTAAATATGATTCATCAAATAATCTATAAGAGTCCTCATTCATTTGTTTAACTATGACACACAATTAACTTTTATATAAGAAATAATATACAAATCTTAAGTTTGATCATTCATTTGCTTAGAGGCTATAAAAATAACTGATATATGTGATCCTTATAGATTTTAAATAATTTATACTACACAATTACTCATTACTCCTCAAGTGAGCTATACAAAACGAGCGTCCATCACATTTAGGCAAAGATATCGCCAAAATTTAAGGATAGAGGATGTCATATGTTCAGCACAATGAGCCATCCGGCCGCTAAACCAAGTTTTCTAGACTGAAGCAGAGCCGCTACGTCTTTATTCAAGTAGCTCCTCAATAATAAAATTGTCATCACGAGACTGAGTTGACCCCATTCCCAACCCACTGCTTCACAGGCGGGGATTGAACCCCACAACTTTGCATCTATAGTCAGAAACTTATAATGAACACTGTTAAAAAATAAGACTACCGTTGTTTTCAAATTAAGATGTCATACTGTTTGTTTATTATCTTAATTACCTGCATCTTCAACCCCTATGGGGCGTTCTTTGTCTGGGGCAAGGTATCGGTAGTACCCCCCATATCCCAAGGGGGGTCTGTTGTAAGAATAATTCTCGAAACGTGACCTAGGGGGGCTGTTGATCTCGAACCCATCTTCACCGCGCGCAACTGAAACATTAGCCATCATAACATTTTAGAAAACATTCTAATTAGACTAAAGTAAGGAGTGATATTAATTTTGGTTAAGACTTAAATAAAACCTCAGGATTGCTATACCCAGTATATAAATTGAAAACATATAATGAATTAAATATATTATATAAAAATGGTGGTTAAAATTGAATGGCTTTAATGTTCAAACGTCTGGTTAAATTGTGCTTAGAGCGCACAACTTGTTGATGATGTTATTGTCAATGTATGTGAATAACTTTATCTATGACACTTTGTTGCGCACAACTTGTTGATGATGTTATTACAATGTATGTGAATAATTTTATCTATGACACTTTGTTGTGCACTCTAATCACAATTTAACCAGACGTTTGAACATTAAAGCCATTCAATTTTAACCACCAATTTTTATATAATATATTTAATTCTTTTTTTTTTCAATTTATATTCTGGGTATAGCAATCCTGAGGTTTTATCTAAGTCTTAATCAAAATTAACCTTTTTTTAAAGTGGTTTGTTCAATACAAGGGACAGTAAAGCCTTAGAGCCAGTTTCATGGCTACAATTAGTACGCCTCAAGTACGGAGCGTTATTAAAAAAGGAAATACCTATAATCTGATTTTGGTTGAAAGAATAGTTTAGAAAATTCAAACATATATTTTGCAGCCAATATTGATAACATTTTAGTATATTTTGTGTGTCATTTTATAGGTATTGATAATATCTATCAAACGTGACAGCAACAGATAACATAACTTGAAATATGAATATATTAACTGTTTTTTTTTTAACTTTAGTAACTACCAAAATCAGGCTTATACCTAGACCAAAAATCGAATGGACCAGATCATAACGCGAAACTGGCCCATTTTATTCGAGTTTAGGCAGATGTTGTCTTGTATTTAGTAATGATCCGCACTTGAGGGTGTACTTCGTCTATAAAACTGGCCCTTAATCTAAGAAGTAATTAATAATAATATTTAGCACCCCGTCCTACTACCCGTTCGGGTTATACGCTTTAAGAACTAATTACTCTAATGGATTAGGAAGGTTTAATTAGAGGAAGTGAACCCGCATTTGCGTGGAAGGAGAGTGGAAAACCATTTAGGAAAAACAACCCTCAGTTCACCCGACTGAGATTTGAACCTCGATCTTTCCATCCTCAGCAGTAGAGCTCAACACGACAAGCGAGTTAGCCAACTACGCCACCGAGGCGGTTTTCTAAGAAGTAGGAGTGGGAATTATAGCATAGAGGAAATGTACCCACACTGACCTGGAGAGGATAGAAACAATTACTAACCAATCTCAATGTTTATTAACCGGTAAATTATATGCAAGATTAGATTCGGACCAAAAAAACGTATTAAAGTGTGGTTTTATGTTTACTTCACTTGCCAAAAGTAAGATTGTGATCAGTTCAATAGTTTTTTGTTTTGTTTATTTTTTTAAATTTTGTTGTATCTTTAAAAATATAGTAAAATGGCTCCAATGTTTTCTAATGAAGATTATAGAAAATCTTGTTTGAGCTGTAATTACTACCTAAGTTATACCCTGATTTTGGTTAAAATAACATTTAGAAAAATTCAAACATATTTATTTGCGGTTAAATATAATATAATTTTACCATACCATATATCATTTAATAGGTATTTATAATATCTATCAAAATTGACAGCAACAGATAACCTGGTTTGATGTATGAATATATAAAAATTGTTTCAGTAAATTTAGTAACTAAGAGATTCTGTTCTTCCAACCAAAATCGTCCTATAAATGTAATCCATGAGGTTAGATGGTCTCTTAAATTGAAGTTCATATGCAACTAAATCATCTCCAGTATGATATCTTGTCGTTATTTGATAACGGACTTCCCCTTGCAACGGTGGCCAAGTTAAATCTGAGTCCAACGCCTTTGACCGCTTGTCCACGGTTAAGAGAAATAAAAAAATTAAAATATCAGGCTTATACTCGTGATAATTGCCCTTGAGACCTTATGAGACGATCAAAATTCCCTCTAAACGGAAGTATTATGCACATGGAAGAGGTCTTGATCCATATGAGTAAAACTGAGAAGGATAGTTTGAAAATAAATACACCATCATTCATCTGGAGTGGTGATGGTATCTTTCACTCTCTCTGTCCCCAAGTAAATACGATTACACTTCCTCTAGTTTATACCTTTCTCATTCTTGCCCCATTAGTGTGTACAGTAGCCCCATGGCTTCTTTGGTGTGTAGTCGACACGTGAGTGCGAAACGATAACTGTAATCGCTATTAATGTTTTGTTGGAAGTCAGAATTTTTTTTATTTTGGAATAAGAAAACTGAAAATTTCCCGAAAAATTGTCCGTCTCCCACCGTTTCATTCCGGTCAGTAAGTCAGGCACACTAGCGCTGAGCTAGCTCTTGGTGGTTTGGTTGTTGGTTACCCCTGTTTCGTCGAAGGAAGGTGTGAACGAACCACTCCTATCATTAACCATGTTTGAATTGATTGGTAAACGCGAGTGGTGCGACATGTTTACCTGTGGCGAGCTGTAACTATGTCAGTAAACACAGTCAATTAGCACGGTAAATTAGTGCGAAGGTGATATATATAGGATGGACAGTTACGTTCAAATTGAGAGGGAAAAGCGCATTATATTTTTAACTGCTTTTAATTTTAATTTTGAGAGTATTTTTATTTTTAGTAACGCATCTTACTGCCCGTTCGAGCTATACGCATACGTATTATTTACGTTAATGTGTTAAATACGAGTAAGGTTAAATTTAGAAAACATGTACTTACAATTGCATGAAGAGAGACAGTCAAACGATTTAGTAAAAACCATCATCATTATATATGACTGGGATTTGAACCCCGATCTCTCCATCAACGGCAGTCCAGTCTATTACGAGAGTGACGCCTTAGGGATTAGACCCTGTGACCATAGAAGCTTTTTTTAAGCTATTAACTTCAAAAGAGATGTCTTAAATTGTTTCAATCTTGGTTTGTTTTTTTAGTGATTCACGTCTTACAACCCATACTGACTAGCCAAAAGAAAAAAAATGTGTTCACAATTGCGTGGAGAGAAAGTGAGAAACCATATAGGGGAAAAAATCACTAGACAGTACATGTTCCTGGATTCAAACCCTGACCTTCCCATCACTGGCAAGTCAGACTACACGAGATTAACGAGATTAATGCTTTTATTCTTGTACCCCCAGTTTTTTTCCCCACCGTGTCTCACTCCCCGTCCAGGCTATCCATTCGGAATGGATGCTTTCTTTTATTTTAGGTTATTAAATGGAAAATCCATTAGTTGATTACATTCTGGCAATGGAATAATCTAAGTTCTATGATATGACTACGAGTGACATAAAAAGGATGGCATTTCATCTTGCTGTTATAAATGGTATAAAGCATCCTTTTGGAGAAGAAAAAGCAGGAAGAGGCTGGATATATAATTTTTTGTCACGCAATAAGGACATGATTTAACTATGCAAACTTATTGATACGTCAGCTGCCAGGGCACTTGGTTTCATTAAAGAAAGAGTGGATGCTTTTTACAAGTACCTTGATCAACTATACGAGGAATTCAACTATACTCTTGATATAATTTACAACGTTGATAAAACAGGATTGTCTGTTGTTCAGTTAAAAATACCAAAAGTTGTTGGGTTAAAAGGCAAAAGACAAATTGCTAGCTTAACTTCAGCCAAACGAGGTGGGTTCGTTACATTAGTATGCTGTAGTATGCAGCAGGCAATTTTGTGCCTCCGATGATAACTTTTCCTGTGAAAAATTGATACAATCAGAAGTTGAAAGGAGCCCCACATGGATAAATTGCTGCATACCACCCATCTGGCTGGATTCAAGCATCCCTTTTCACGAAATGATTCAAGCATTTAATAAATTTTGCCAAACTGACTAAGGATTCTCCTGTTCTATTGATTCTGGATGGCCACTATAGTCATACCAGAAATTTGGATGTCAGTGACTTAGACAGAAATAACTACGTATCAATTGTATACTTCCTACCATACTCGACACATAAATTACATCCTCTGGATAAAAATTTCATGGGGCCACTGAAGGCGTATTATAGTGAAGAAGTACGACTATCTTTGCGGCAGCAACAAAGAGCATTTAGTCTATTTGACATAGCAGATTTATTTGGGAAGGCATATTTGAAAGTCCAAACAGCCGAAATAGTTGTGAAGGGATTTCTTGTTACTGGGATATACCCGCTGAGCAGGTTTTTTTTTTACCTATGTGGATTACTTAGCAGCAGCCCTACATTAGGGCCTTTGTTTTCTGATATTCATCCGCAAACTCCAACTAACTTTGGTCCATCCACGTTTGCAACTGATCATTTCTCCACAAACTTCAACTAACTCCCGTTCAGCCACGTCTGCAACTGACATTTCTCCACAAACTTCAACTAGCTCCCGTCCATCCACGTCTACAACTTAAATGTATCCGCCAACTCTGACTAGCTCCAGTCCATCCACGTCTACGGATGATAAAGCGTTGGCGAATCCGACAAGTTAAATTTTATCTATAAGGGGTTTAAGAATTATATTTAAACTTTATGACATCTCACCTGTTCCAACAGTGAAAGATAACATTTCGAATTGTGGGCGCAGAGCATGTGGTTCCACTGTTATTACCTCATCCCCCTATAAAAATGTTTTATTGCTCTCTACAATAAAGTTACCTGTCATATTATCTCTTGAAAGAGGAAATACAAGAAACAAAAAAAGAAGAACGTTCTTGAAGATGAAACAGATTCATCAAGTAATGCAAGCGGCTCATTAATTGATTCAGATAGTGATTTTGATATGGATGAGCCTGGTCAACTTCGTCCAGATTCACATGATGCAAATTGTATATTTTGTGGTGGAAAATTTTCTGAAGACTCTAAGGGAGAATTGTGGGTAGAGTGTCTTTTATGTATGATGTGGGCCCATAGTGATTGCTTAGGTGCGGAAAAATATATCTGCAGTAGCCTCGCGGCTTCTTTGGTGCTGACTGGCAGCTCACAGCTAACTTCTGACAGTCAACATTTAGGTATATACCTAAATTTTGACTCTCAGAAGTGACAGCTGCTAAACACATGTTCTTGCAGATCATATGGTTCGGCATAGGGAAAGATAATTTGGTCTGGTAACTTTTCAAAGCTGTCAGTCAGCACCAAAGAAGCCGTGGGGATACTGTACGTATGTTAATTGACTTTTAGTATAGTCGGTATAATAATTATGTATAGAAGTTTTTAAAACTAACATTCGTGTTTGTTTTTATTATTAATATACCATCTCATATTATTACCCTGTCTATGAAATTTAAGTTTTTTATGTTTTTTTAAATGAATTAATTTTTTTAAGTGTTTTATTCTATATAATTTGTGTTTAAATCACTTATTGTAAATTACATTCTCTAACTGTAGACGTTTTAATTTTTAGGCTATACCAATTTTGAGGCATTAAATAATAAAAAATACTTTGGGTGTCTCATATTCGTTCCTTAACCTCTATATATAGTTTACGAATTTTTATCTATATCTATCCCGACTGGAAATATAGCGTAAAATGTCGCTGATATTTTGTTACGAACATAGTAAGCGAGAATCGGTTAAACGTAGGCCTCCAGATAAAAAAAACTAACTTGAAAGGTTTGCAACGCAAGGTCTTATGAATTTTCATATCAAAATGTTTTACAAATGTACATATCAGACTGATTGAAAGAGCTACTAGCTATACTTGCACATATTGCTTTCTCAAAACATGTGATATACAGCTGACACTTTTTTTTTATAAATATTATCAATACTTATAAAGAAAAAAACTCCATGCCGTCAACAGGTCAAGCGAGCTATACCGACCTAACGGCTGACGCATTTTGTCGAGGATAGTGCTAACATTTGCGGAAGGAGGGTGCCATGTGGTCAGCACAACGATCCCTTCAGCCGTTTATCTCGGTTTTATAGACCGGAGCCGCTATTTATTAAATCAAGTAGCTCCTCATATATCCTCACGAAGGTGAGTTCACAAATAATCAGGAAGCACTGGAGATCGAACCCGGGATTTGTGAGTCTGTAGCCAGGAACTCTGACCACTAGACCACAAAGGTGTCCATATATATAAGATCAACCCAATAATATATTAACTTATTATCAATGTTATTATTATTATTATTAGCACCGCGTCTTACTACCCGTTCGGGTTATACGCACTTACGCTAATGTGTAATGGTAGGGTGATTGTGAGATGAAATGAAGGACCTACAGTTTAACGTGGAATCCGAACCACGGTGGAGGCCTGGCATTCCCCACATTTACAAGATGTCTTGTCAGAGGTGAAGGAAGGGTTTGGTAATCAGATAGATCTATGCCGGGACCGAGGATTGAACCCCGGCCACCAGATTTTCAATGTTAACAGTTAGAAATATTGTTAGTATTTTATAAAAGATGCTCCAAAAGAAAAACTCTTAAGAAAATTCAGGTATAACAATTTTTTTTTTCAAGAAGGAAAAAATTTCACCCTGATAATTTACTAAGTGATATTTGCTTTATTTTTGAACTTGTTTTCAGTAAAGACAAGTTGGCCACTTTAAATATCCCAATTGTATTTTTGGTGCTAACAAATTTAAATTTCATGAACGTTCGCCTGAATTAACCTGCTGCCCAACCCTACCAAGTGGCGCAGGTATCTTAGTTTTTACAAGGATAAAAATTAATTTAGGTTATGGATACGACCATTACTGGCTATACATTTTAACTAAATTAAAAATTATTGAAAACTGATCCTTGACCAAGGACGCCTTACCACTTATCTATCAAAGAATCGTTCCGTGTTCAGATTTATTCCAAGTTCATAGACTTAAAGTAGATTCTGTGATAGATGACCTTTTTTTAAATATTATTTAGCACCGCGTCTTACTACCCGTTTGAGTTATACTCTTTAAGTACTAATTACGCTAATGGATTAGGAATTGAGAATGTTGAATCAGAGGAAGTGAACCTGCATTTGCGTGGAGGGAGAGTGAAAAACCATTTTGGAAAAACCACCTCCATTTCATCCGACCGAGATTCGAATTTCGATCTCCCCGTCCTCGGCAGTCGAGCTCAACACGACTAGCGCGTTAGCCAACTACGCCACCGAGGCGGGTTGGATGACATAAATCGGCTCCTAAGACTATCAGTAAATCACAGCCTAGGGCGGATTGGTTTTTATAAACGTTTGTAAGAGATTTAAGGTGGGAGTGTAAGCACGAGAGAAAAGGTCAGTGTGTTTACAGTTTTTATAGCAAAACACTATCTTGGCCAAAATAAAATAAATATCACTCCGGTTAAAACCAAGAGTTTAACTTTCTTCGCATGGTAATATTAATAGTTGTTGAATATATGTCATGACTCATGATCATAGCGGTATTATATTATGACAAACTGTTTAATTGAAGAGACAAAGTTGTCAATAATTTCTAGGACACTCTTGACAGATATTCAAGAACTGTTGAGGTCACCATGTGAAGAAAATTAGATTCTCTTTTAGTACTGAAGCACCATTTGATTTATTTAAAAAAAAAACTCTTCTATAAAAACTGCAAAAACACTTACCTTTTGTCTCATCCCCTAAATCAACATACTAATTGAGCACAGTTGGAAATAGTACTAGATATGTTGCTGATCCCGGGTTGTCAGTGTCCGTGGTTCAATGATAGCTCTATGAGTCATCACGCGTCCACGACAGACTGCCTTAAAACAATGAACTTGAAATATATTGTTCTATTATTAAGTTACTTTTGAAGAAAACGACTTTGCACCAATGATTTCCTTAGATGAAGGATCATTCCAAATAACTTTAAAGAGTCAATTTTTCTTATTAGTTAAAATAAACAAGATTGAATGAATATTTAAAACGATGCTTTTTTTTTAAAATCGTATGTTGCCCAGGTTACACCATAGGAGGTTGGCTACACGTCGTACCCACAGTGAGATTATGTGATGATTGATGTGATGATAAATATTATGAAGTGATGGAGCCGGGTTAGGTCTTAACCTATCTTGAGCCGAATTAACCAAACCCTGAAGACCATTGGGATTATTCCCCTACAGGGAAAAATACCCAAAGTACCAGCTGGGAAACGAACCTGGAACCCCTAGTTTCACAACCAGATGCACTGACCCCTACACTATGGTGCCGGTTAAAGCAACACTGATACGTCCCCTCAATTATTTCTAAGACATCGGTTGAAGCATGTAAGACAGTGTGCCATTTATCATAATTTTTGGAATATAGGTTGGTGTAAACAAACAAGATAAGGATCACTTTCGGTGATAACAGGGAATATAAAACTCGTTCATTGTTGATTCTTGGCGCTCTGTTTTAGGCGTTAAAAACGTTGATACGTCAAACGTTACGTAATTAGTGTCTTGGTGTATGCGATTTGCAAAGCAAGCAATGCACTTAGAGTTAAAATTATAGTTTAAGGCGATTGGCCCTTTTAATTTGACGTAGAAATGCAGATCCATGGGAACATACAGCTATCTTCAACAATTGTTATTATTATTATTATTATTATTATTATTATTATTAGCACCGCGTCTTACTACCCGTTCGGGTTATACGCACTTACGCTAATGTGTAATGGTAGGGTGATTGTGAGATGAAATGAAGGACCTACAGTTTAACGTGGAATCCGAACCACGGCGGAGGCCTGGCATTCTTCACATTCACAAGATGTCTTTCAGAGGTGAAGGAAGGGTTTGGAAATCAGATAAATCTGTGCCGGGACCAAGGATTGAACCCCGGCCGCCAGCACAGAAGTCAGGACAATTGTTATTGTTTTGCAATTTTATTTCTGGAAATAGTTTGCTCAATAATAGAAGCATGTTGATTGAGGTATACATTTTTAAATTTATAAACACCTCCTCTATGATTTTAACAGTGATCAAATATCGATAAAATTGACATCTTTCAATAGAAAACTGTTAGCTTCATAACAAAAAATAAGAAAATGTAGCAATTAATAAACATCACTATATTATCTTAGAAGGGGTGTTGGAAATATTAACATAAAAATTTCACTCGTTCTCGAGAAAACTGATATTTCCGAACGTATGATCTTTCGGCAAGACCTGGTAGCGAGCGCCTTCTACGGCTCCCGTGATCCATCTGTTCTGGTTAGGACACTTTGGTCTAATGTGGAGCCACGCCACACCTTTCAACCTCCCGCCCACCATCCCACAAAATAGGTTTTAGACTTGCACTCGACAGGGTCAAGGGCCTTAACATGTATCTCAAACCTTTATCGGAGATCAAGTGTGAAAAGGCGTCAGTCTCATATGGTTACTTGTGATCAGAAGAATGAGATTCGAATTCACGTCTGGTGTACCGTAGTGTTTCTTTATTGGTTTACTGGTCTTCCCTTCACACTAAGGCGGGTACATTTTCTTTAAAATATACCTACCAAATTAGTGTTAGTCTATAACAGAAAGTCCGAAAGATTAGAGAGACGAGGTGCACGTAAATTAAACTACTTCAAGGTGTTTTTATTTCCTGAACGTTCAATGATCTTTTAAGGGCACGATGTGAGATGTAGAGATTTGAGGAAATTCCCCAGCATTTTCTTGAAATAAGAATGTAGAAAAAAACCGGTGAAAAGTACAACGTATATAAATAAGCCCCCAACTGGATCAGAGATAGTCTCAAACTCCTCCTGCTGAGCAGCTTGGTAGCCTGGACTACAGTAGCCCCGTGGCTTCTTTGGTGCTGACTTCTGACAGTCAACATTTAGGTATATACCTAAATTTTGACCGTCAGAAGTGACAGCTGCTAAACACATATTTTTGCAGATCATATGGTTCGGTGTAGGGATACATAATTTGGTCTTGTAACTTTTCAAAGCTGTTAGTTGCCAGCTGTGAGCTGTCAGTCAGCACCAAAGAAGCCATGGGGCTACTGTACTTAGCTCATTAGAATGACAACAGTTCACGCTTTTCATGTATATTTTTTTATCACCACATTTTATTGCTGTTCAGGTTATATGCAAATATGATAATTACTCTAATGGGGCAAAGATGAGGAAGGAAGCATTTTAGAGATAATCTACCCACATTTGCCTGGAATGAGGTTGGTGAACCATTTAGGAAAGACCCACTTCGAAAGACCTGACCAAAATTCTTACCTTGGTCTCCCCGTCATCAGCGGCCAGTCTAACAAGAGAGTGACATCTTAGCCCAGTGGTTTTCAAACTGTGCATTGCGTCTTGGCATAGTTATCTGAGGCTCCGTGAGGAAAGTTTATAATATTCCTTTTTGATTTTTAATGGTCATCAGTAATTAGAATTGACAATTTGTTCAAATATGAGTAAAGGACATTTGCCAAAGGCGCAGCTAGAACATGTGATTTTTTCGTTTGTTTTATACTCTTACAATTGTAAAATTTGACCATCCTTATTGAATGTTCATAATATTAGTGTGAATAACTTTAGGAGAGCTCCAGAATGCGATATGGTAAAGGCTGAGAACCACTGGTCCAAGGCACCACACCTGGATCTCCGCTGATGAGGAGTTTGAGGCTTGAGTCTCGGTCAGATACGTTGAAAATAGTTTTTCACGTGTGATTTATCGGGGAATTTTTTCATCCTCTCTCTACGATAATGTGGGCTCTCTTGCCTTAAATCGCGTCCCTTACTCTTACCCCTTAATTAAGACCGTTAATTATCATTAATCTATACCACGGACAGCCAACGTAGTGTTATAAAAAGTATCTCTATTACGTTTGATCTTCTGATAAACAAACATGATAAAAACTTGCAAGTCTCATGTTTATCGTAGAGTCTGTATCACTCTTTCAACAGACGTAACTTTTCGTGAAAGTTCAAACCAGCTGAGCAATAATCCGCTCAAAGCGTGGATCATAAGGGTGAATTTAACGTAATTAATACGTCCTCCTTAAGACAGGACAAAGTGTGGTTGAAGGTGAATTATGAATGGAAGTATATTATTGGATATAAGAGAAAAGTAGTTATAGAAAACGACACAGACCATTGTATTTTAAGCCGTTTGGCCTAAACAGCGATTGATAATTTCTTGCTGACAGAACCGACCGCCTTAATTTGCGTCCACTTCAATTCCACTTTAAAGGGCCACACGTATAGATGACGTCACTTCATTGACATGCCTAGAGGAAACGCCACGTTCAAATGATGTTCCCGGTAACACTTTGTGTATTCTACTAGCAATGCTAATGTCTCACTAACTTACTAAGGTGTGTATGAGAAGGTAACATGCCATGAGTTGGAGGAATACATCTTCATTGATACCAACCACTTGGTCTTGTCGACCAAGTTGACAGAGGAGGGGCTCGACTTGTCCAAATGATTGGTCACCCACTGAGGTATATTTTAGGAATACTCCGGATTGTAATTAGGACTGCTGGCTGACTAGAATTTGCAATCTTGGAGTTTGCATCAAGGTTTTTTTTTTCGTGGGGTTTGTAGTCACTGAAAACTTTGTAGAGGGATTTGCGAACACTGTAAGTATGTTTATGTGTATACAATAATTTAATTTAGTCTTACCTAACCTATTCTACAAAAGCTACAGTAGCCCCGTGGCTTCTTTGGTGCTGACTGACAGATCACAGCTGACTTCTGACAGTCAACATTTAGGTATATACCTAAATATTGACTGCCAGAAGTGACAGCTGCTAAACATATGTTTTTGCAGATCATATGGTTCGGCATAGGGGTCTGGTAACTTTTCAAAGCTGTGAGCTATCAGTCAGCACCAAAGAAGCTATGGGACTACTGTAGCCACTTATATGTAAGAAATGTCGCAAGGGCCCTGCGGGAGTATCATTGCGCTCCTAGAGCCAGGTTGAGTCCAGTAAACACTCTCTACCCCCTCCCCTCCGTCCCCCTTCCACCCATTACTCAGCTCAGAGCCCCGTACCCTCTTTCAACGAACAAACCTTTTCGACAGTATTTAAAGATTATTTACAATATACAATTTGCAAACATTCATTTGAAATACAAAAAGCACGATTGTATTCTGCGTGTTATTTGAAATATGCAGTCTGAGTAGGCTCTTTTTGAGGGGTTGGTTGTTTTTTTTGAAGAGAGGTGGGGCCACTTCCTGAACACATCTGTGTGACACTAGAAGGCAATTTTTGTCTGTTCTCTAACAAAACCCATCTATAAATGAACTGTTTTTCAAATATCTCCTGTTGCCACAATCAGAAACCAAAGATCTAATATTGTTATTAATATATTTTGTTCAGGGTATTGACTTGTAAACTCGATGAGAAAAGACCACTGTAAAGACCTTGAAACAGATGGGAGGATAACATTAAAACTTAAAATGGACCTGAAAGAGATAGTGTAATAAGGTGGACTGGATACAACTAGTTTATGATAGCGATAGGGTGTGATGAGATGGACTAGAAATAATTAGATCAAGATATGAATAGGGTGTAATGAGGTGGACTGGATATAACTAGCTTTTATCTTTATTGTTTTAGCACTACGTCTTATTATCCGTTCGGGTTATACGTTTATGTAATAATTACGCTAATGGTTTCAGGTATTAAGAAGGATATATTTATTGGCAGAATGCCCGCATTTAGGTGGAGGAAGAGTGGAGAATAATTTTGTAAAACCACTCTCAGTACACCCGACAGAGATTCGAACCTCAATCTCCCCGTCACCAGCAGTACAGTCCACTGCGAGAATAACGCCTTTGACCATACAGCCACCGAAGTTGATTAGAGCAAGCTCAAGTTAGTGAAACAAATAGCCGAAACTATTGTTAATGCATTTTAGTGTGGATAGTCCACCATAGATATCATATTCTGAAAATTGAAAAATGACACCTGGACACGGGAATCGAACCCGGGACCTTCGGCTTAGTACGTCAATGCTCTTACCACTGAGCTATCTAGGATTAACAATTGTTTCGGCTATTTGTTTCATTAATATTGCAATCCTTTACAATTATATATATAATTGTCGAATGACTGGAAATAGGCCAACTACCGAGTCGCTAATGGCTGCGTTGTCTGATGGCTGTGATCATTGATAATCACATGTTTATAAGCTGACGACTTCCGCACTGCCATCTTAGACTCTGCCTTAACTATGAGTGAAGAATGACCATGGACACGGGACGAATCCTGGATAGCTCAGTGGTAAGAGCATTAGCGTATTAAGCCGAAGGTCCCGGGTTCGATTCCCGTCTCGAGGTGTCATTTTTCAATTTTCAGAATATGAAGCTCAAGTTAGATATAGGTGGCATACTTTTGGAAAAGTAGCAATGAACTTTCGAGTTATTATTATTATTATTATAAATTAAGTAAATAATATAATTTGGTCTTTCAATAAGTTACGAAATAGCCAATCATGCAAATAATAATACTTATATAAATATTAATAGAAGTATTTACTAATACCTTTGATTTATAATATAGTACTACTAAGAAAGTAGTGGTTATTTTCATATAGGTTTACATTAGTGACTTTCAACAAATGTTTGCAATAAAAATCAGCTGTCAGCTACCTCCCACTCTAGTGGTGAGCTGACGGTAGCTCCGTGGTGTTTTATTCGCACGAACGTTATCATCACACAGGTGTAACCCGACGACGGCACCTACCAAGTTTGGTGACTCAGGTGGTCTGTCGTCTGGCGCCTTCTGACTCTACATCCGGCACGGCCACCGGCCATGTATACAGCAGATCCTCAGCCTGACTAAAGTATCGGTGCGCTCCTTGAGCCAGGTTGAGTCCATCAACACTGGGGTTCGCTAGTGTCAATATTCAGCGATAAAATCACTTAAATGTGCAGTTGTTAAACGAATCACTTTTAAAATGGTCATCATAAAGGGGCCATTGTAATCGTAATAAGCAGTTTGCGTATGCTATTTGTGAGGTAGGAGTATGTGATGAAGGGGTTAGGTTACTACCTGAACCTAGCTTTGTGGAAGCTGGCTCTAGATGGATATTTGTGTCCTCTCTAGTGAAACCACGTTTAAAATGAGTTGTTTATTTAACGCCCCTTGATGGCACCTAGTGACAACCATTTCAAATAATTTAAGCTCGTCCACGAAGTGCAACCATTTTAACATGGAGGCTGTGGGTCGGGTGTATACCTTGTATGTGGACAAGATCTGGTAATATTTTTTTTTAGCACACACCAAGTTTTTTTAACCGCCTTTTACTACCAGTCCGAGCTATTCGTATATAACTATGCTAAGGTGGTATGATAAGGTTGAATTTAGAGGAAATGTTCCCTCACTGTGGGAAGGTAGAGTAGTACACGTTTTTAGGGGGGGAAACCCCATGGTATAACCAGATTTTGGCTAGAAGAACAGTTTAGAAAATTCAAACATATTTCTTAACTGATAACGTTGTACTGTATTTTTCGTGTTATTTTATAGGTATTCATAATATCTATCATACGTGACAGATCAGAAGACTTGATGTATGAATATATTAAAATTATTTGATTAACTTTAGTAACTACCTGATACTGTTCTTCTTATAATGGTTAGCCTACACACCCCATTCACCTTGAAAGGTAGCAGTCTTATCTTGACGAATTACATTATGGCCGTATCTTATAACTTAAAAGCTATACCATAGTGGAACAGCGCAAGGTAAGCTGGCCACCTTGCAGGGTAAACTAAGAGAACATCCATCCAGGATTAAGCCCACTGCGAGCTTGACATTTAGTACAGTGTGACCTCTCCTGCGGGTGTATGTCTATCTAAGAAATAATTAAAGTGAGTTTTGAGGCTTTGCAGGGGTAAACAGTGGGGACGCGAGAAAAGACCAGTATTTTTGCAGTTTTTATAGCGAAACTCTTTATGGACAAAATAAATAAAGAATGGCTCTAGTTTATTATTATTAGCACCGCGTCTTACTACCCGTTCGGGTTATACGCATCTTACGCTAATGTGTAATGGTAGGGTGATTGTGAGAAGAAATGGAGGACCTACAGTTTAACGTGGAATCTGAACCACGGTGGAGGCCTGCCATTCCACACATTCAAAAGTTGTGATTAATACACGTCTTGTAAGAGGTGAAGGAAGGGTTTGGTAGTCAGATAAATCTGTGCTGGGACCAAGGATTGAACCCCGGACCCCAGCACCGAGGTACAACACCTTATCCTTAGACCACCAGATCACCTTATTTCTTTAGTTGAAAAAGAAAGTTTTAATTTTCTTCACATGCTGATATCATTAGGTGAATATCTTTCATGAACATAGCTATATTAGATGATTATATTTTTTTAAATTAAGAACAAAAGTTTTCAATACATTCCAGGACATCCTTGACAGATATTCTAGAACTGTTAACATCACCAAGTGAAGAAAATTAAACTCAATGTTTGTACTGTGGCAATATTTTTTTTTTTGCATAACATTTTTTATATATAAAAACTGCAAAAACTCTTCCCTTAACTCGCGTCCTCTACACTACCACCTTAACAGGTTTAAATCAAATATACCCGTAATGGTGAACACGCGAACTAAACGTTAGGTTCATATAGTCTAGTTTGTCTGTGATAAAGAAGTTAGGGTTATTCGTACAAAGTTTGTAGGGTGGTTTGCCCTGATTCACCATTATTCCTCTATACACATACGGGTGTATCTCCTCTCAATTCTATTTAGGGAAAGAGGAGCTTAGGAGAAGGAGTATTCAAATATTAAATGACTTGGAGGAAAGAATAAAATTCTGGGAGTTAAAAGAGGAGGCAGAAGACAGGGTGCATTGGTGGTCTAAGTTCAGTGACAAAAGGAATGGCCCTGTCGTGAGAAAGAACACATAATAATAATAGTAATAATAATAACTATTCGATGTGCACTTTCTGAACAGTTGATTATATCAGCACATGATTTATAAACTAACTCTATAATAGACACAACATCCAGTCCCCTGTCATTAATTCATCACCGTGAAAGGGGAAACCCATATTTCATCCATGATATATTTTTCAGCTATGGCAGGAATCGAATCTAGTACCCTTAGCTAAGCAGAGATACACTTTACCGACTGAGCTAAGGTGTTTGACAGCTGGAAACTCATGTGACTGCAACGTCATAGAAAGGGTGCTCACATTTGCGTGCAGAAAAAGAGAGTGTGTGGAAAACGACTTTGAAAAATCCGCCCTCAGTACACTTGTCCGAGATTCGAACCTCAATCTCTCCATCATCGGCAGTCTAGTTTACTGCGAGAGTAGCACCTTAGACCATGCGGCCACCGAAGTGGGTAATAATATCATTGTATTTACATTCTTAGTCCGTTTAGTTAATCATGCTAAAATAAATTTTACAGTTATCCCTAAAGAAATTGTCTTGAAAGTTTTGATAAAATTTTGGATTAAATCTTTAACTAATAAATCAAATAAGTTAAAACATATTTTTAAAATGCCAATTTTTAGTGACTTTATTTCAATGATGGTGGTCGAAAGCGGGCTTCCTGTTAAAATCAGGGCTTAAATATAATTTTTATTTTTTCTAAACGTTCCTATGGTGGTCCAATTAGAAGAAAGCACACAGGTTTTGACCAAGAGCTTACTCGGTATCAACAGTGTAGGGCCGGCAATCATCTGGCAACCCCGCCAGACACACCCGGAGAAGAGGAGGGTCACCGATTTAGGGTCCCACTCCGGAAATAATCACTGATCTTGTTCAATGAAGACAGGGACCTACTGTTAAAAGCCATCTCATCTTCAGTCTAAATTATGGTCAAAGGCGTAGCTATCTTTATACTTTAGACTGCTGCTGACGGGGAGATTGGGGTTCAAATACCGGTTGGGTGATCTGAGGGTGTTTTTTTTTACCCTTAATGGTATTAAACTCTTCCTCCACGCAATTGTGGGTTACAATTCCAGAAATTCAACCTTTATCATCCCTAGCACATTACAATAATTAGTTCATATGAGTATTACTCAGACGGATAGTGATACCATGCTTATTATCCAAACGGGTAGTGACACCATGGTTATTACCCAAACGGATAGTGATACCGTGCTTATTACCCAAACGGGTAGTGACATCGTGGTTATTACCCAAACGAATAGTGATATCGTGGTTATTACCCAGACGGATAGTGATATCGTGGTTATTACCCAAACAGATAGTGACACCGTGGTTATTACCCAAGTGGATAGTGATACCGTGGTTATTACCCAAATGGATAGTGACCCGATGGTTACTACGCAAACGAATAGTGTTATTACCCAAACGGATACCGTGATGTAAAAGAAAGTTTTATAAAATAGTATTATTATTATTATTATTATTATTATTATTAGTAGTAGTAGTAGTAGTAGTAGTAGTAGTAGAAGTAGTAGTACGTCTTACTACTTGTTTGTTTTATACGCACGTACGCTAATGTGTAATGGCAGGGTGATTGTGAGATAAAATGGAGGACCTACAGTTTAACGTGGGATCCGAACCACAGTTGAGGCCTGGCATTCTCCACATTCACAAGTTGTGTTAAATTCACGTCTTGTCAGAGGGGAAGGAAGGGTTTGGCAATCAGATAAATCTGTGTTGGGACCGAGGATTGAACCCCGGACCCCCTGCAGTGAAGTCTGACACCTTACCCCTATACCGCCAGGTCACCTAAAATAATGTTAAAAAACTTATAAGAGCAACAGATTAATTCATCATCAACAAACATCAAACCCAGAGTGGTGGCGCTTGGGGAAAAGCGTCAATCGTGTTCACAGGTGGGGATTAGAGAAGATCATGGTTAGAATTCTAACCAGGTCTGCTCAGGGGAGTTTGATTTTATTATAAAGGGCCTTTTATAAAATGATACTAGCGATATGTTTTTGTATCTAAAATTAATATCCTCTTCCTAAAGTATATTATTAGTGTTATTTTATAGGTAATGATAATATATATATCAAAATTCACATATCTTGACGTATGAATATGTTAAATATATATATTATCTTTATCAGCAGTCAAATAAAGGCTATTCCCATGAAAATTGAACTGTATGCACATATTTCTGTGTTATCAATGAAAAATGTTTTACATTTTAGTTAAGTTTTATTAATATGTACAGTATCTACCTTATATGCTTTTGATATAAAACTACAAAGCATGAACATAAATTTGGCCCGTGTGCTTTCAGTACGTAGCAGCTTTCTCCATCTGTCGTGTTACATACTCTCTCCGGAAAAATGATAGTGCATTTTTATTAAAATATACTTCCACTTTTCTTTGCCCTTATATTAGTTATTGAAAGTAAAGTTACCAATAACGCGTACTAAGATATAAATAGGCATACGCTTGTATCTACTGAACCACATAACTTACTGCCTTGTTGGGTAACTAAAACGTAAAATTAATCTAGAGAAATAGGATGAAGTGACTAAATTGTGAAGAAATTCATTGACATGTACTGTAAAAAAAAACAACTCTTGACTCAAGAATGCTGGTTTGGAGGTTGAAGCATTTCAAGAAATGTTGTGAAATATGCCTATGTCCTGATGAAATCCTGTGAAATATGAGTGTCCATGTTATTATTCTCTAAATGTGAACTCAAATCTTGTTAATATTTTAAAAGAATTTCGCTTTTATGTGTCAAAAATGTAGTTAATAAAGTTGTCCGATAGTTATTTTCATGAAATAATTTATTTTTAAAAATAAATTGTTTGTGTATTATACCCAAGGATAGTTTTAAGTCGTGAGCTGATATAAAGCGGCTCTGAAAGTTTACTTTTAAATATCATTTATCAGTTTTATTGTTTACCTTCCTCATAAAAGGAGAATACAGACATATCATGATAGCAATGGTGACTGTAAATCAAAGTCTTATTACTCACGTGCACAGAGGAACACAACCAAACAAACGAAGACGTGGAGCACCATTTCAAAACGAGAGTAAACCACCCCCCATTCACTCAACTGTGCTTCGATGGTCTAGTTCTCGAACTTCGCATGCCTTCCGCAGTCCGCACGCTTTTAGACGGTTACTGTGAGCACTCAAGCAGTTGCTGACTGTCTGTCTATCTGTCTTTCTTTTGGCTGTTGTCTGCACACTATAGTCTGTGTGTGATGGCTGAAAGACGATCTGATACAATAGAATACTCTCTCCCCTTTCAGGTGGAGAAGGGAGGGGAAAATCTTTGGGTCTAAACCAGGGGTTGGAAAACTTTTGATGTCCAAGAGCCAACGTTTCTGTCTCTTGTTGGATCACGGATCGCAATAGTGTACCGACAATATTAGGATTGAACAATTTATATTTTATTTTGGCACCCTGGGTGTCTCAGCTGTGAACGAACGCAAATACACCCGACTATGTTCGAACGCACCAGAAATAGTACTTTCTCCCTTGTCTACTAGAGTTGTCATTTTCCGGCTCAAGGTAAATTTGTATTTAAAAAAACGTAATTAATTTCTTCGCATATAAATCATGATAATAATACTTAACACCGCGTCTTAGTACCCGTTCGGGCTATACGCTTAAGTACTAATTACGCTAATGGGTTAGGAATTGGGAAGTTTGAATGTAGAGGAAGTGAACCCGCATTTGCGTGGAGGTATAGTGGAAAACCATTTATGAAAAGCCACCCCTAGTCCACCCAAGCTATATTAGAACCTAGCTCTCCCCATCCTCGGTAGTCTAGCTCAACACAAAACTAGTGCGTTATCTAACTATGCCACCGGGGCTGGTAGTAATATAAATCAAAATATTTGATAAAATAACTTAACATAAATATAATTTTTTTAATTTACTTATGTATAATATAAATCTGTATCTGGTATTTTTTCTATTGAAATAATTTTATATTTTTCATTAGTCGGCGGGCCGCAAAAAAAAAAAAGAGGTTATTGTGAGCTTAAGTGGCCCGCGGGCCGTGAGTTGAAGACCTCTGGCTTAATCTGTTCATATCATCAATTTTTTTTATGACAGTAAGGTAGTACAGTAGCTCCATGGTTTCTTTGGTGCTGACTGACAGCTCACAGCTGACTTCTGACAGTCAAAATCTAGGTATATACCGAAATTTTTACTGTCATAAGTGATAGCTGCTAAACACATGTTTTTGCAGATCATCTGGTTCGGCGTAGGGATAAGTAATTTGGTCTGGTGACTTTTTAAAGCTGTTAGTCAGCACCAAAGAAGCCATGGGGCTACTGTAGTTGGCCTGAACAGAGTTTGAGCTTAGTAGTCCCAAGGTACAATCCTGACCTTGGACAATGGAAGAAGTGTATTTGAATTTTTATTTCCTTTAAGGTGGTTTGGAAAGATACATGAGAAAAGGTAAGTGTTTTTGCAATTTCATACCAATTTTTTTTTTCGTCAAAATAAATCAAATACTTTTCCAGTAAAAACATATAGTTTAATTTTCTTCAGATGGTCATGTTAACATTATTATTATTTTAGCACCACATCTTAATACCCGTTCGGATTATACACTTATGTACTAATTACGTTAGAAAATTAAAAATTAACGGATGTGTAACCACATTTTCGTGAAAGGATTTTGGAAAACCTTTTCAAAAAACCACCCTATGTACAGTGTACACCCGACCTTGATTCGAACCTGGATATCTCCGTCATCGGCAGTCTAGTATACTGAGAGTGTGGCGTGTTAGACCACGAGGCCAACGAAGCAGGTGTGATGTGAAAAATTTGTTGAATATCTGTAAAGAGCATATTAGCATTTGATTAGAAACTTTTTTAATTAATAAGAACAAGTTATTATCAAATTTTATGACATTATTGATAAATATTCAATAACTGTGTGAGATTACTATATTATTATTATTATTAGCACCACGTCTTACTACCCGTTCGGGTTATACGCACTTACGCTAATGTGTAATGGTAGGGTGATTGTGAAATTAATTGTGAAATGAAGGACCTACAGTTTAACGTGGAATCCGAACCACGGTGGAGGCCTGGAATTCCTCACATTCACAAGATGTCTTGTCAGGGGTGAAGGAAGGATTTGGTAATCAGATAAATCTTTGCCGGGACCGAGGATTGAACCCCGGCCGCCAGCACAGAAGTCTGACACCTTACCCCTAAACCGCCAGGTCACCGACATTACTATATTAATTAGAGAACTATTTGACCTTTTTTTGTCGAATTTTTTATGCTATTAACATTGTAAAAATAATGACCCTTAACTCGCAAGAACAACCATTATTATATTATACTGCTATAAAGTCACACGGCCGACTCACTCACTGAAATTAATGTTTATCCACTTACAGATGAGCTAGATACTTGAAATTTGGCAAACTTATAGCTTATAGCCTGTAACCGACGGGAAAATCACAAAAAGTTTAAAATAATGTTTTTAAACCCCGAAAAAAGATGAAAATGTCGGAGCATCTTTAAAGTCAGTGTGAACCTCTCTTTGGAAGTCTCTTGTGGCTAAACGGTAAGACCTATCAAAAACGGATCTGGAATTACACTAGTTTACATCCACTTGCGAGTCTAACCTTACTAAGGGAAACGCGAACTAAGGTATGTATATTTACAGTTTTTAAAACAATATTTTTATGAACACAATATTTAGCTTTTTTAGTATATAAGTAGGTCTGGGTCAAACAAAGTCTCATGAAGACAATATATGGAGCTATCTGAATGAAAAAAAAAAGTATTGATTAACACCGTGTCTTACTACCCGTTTGGGTTATACGCTTTAAGTACTAATAACGCTAATGGATTAGGAATTGGGAAAGTTGAATTAGTGAAAGTGAACCCACATTTGCGTGGAGGTAGAGTGAAAAGCCATTTAGGAAAAACCACCTCTAGTTCATCCGAACTAGCTTTGAACCTTAATCTCCCCTTCCTTAGCAGTCTAACTCAACACGAAACTAGCGTGTTATCCAACTGCCCCATCGAGGCAGGTCTTTTTCTCTTAATTTCGAAACTTTTCTCATCAAATGCCAACATGATCGTTAACAGTACTCATTAAATATTAAATTACTATTTTTAGAAAATAGAAATGGGTCTAATCTTATGTTTCCCAAATCCGAGATTTAAGCTTTCTTTATAATCTCGAATCCTTACAAATGTACAATTTAAGTTAAAGTGAAAATATTTAAAATTGAATTTAAAAAAAATCTAAGGCTTGGTGCAACTAAAAATATTACTTTGTTGGTCATGTCTATTACGTCATATATAACCAAGATAACCCTTTTTTTTAGTAAATTAATTCCTACTTCTGTGGCCTCGTGGTCTAAGGCGTCACTCTTGTCTTAGATTAGACTAGTTATTACAGGGAGATCGGGATTCGAATCCTGGTTGTGTGTACTGAGATTTTTTTTTCATAATAGTTTTCCACTCTTCCTCAACGTGTATTCGGGTACACTTCCTCTACACTCAGCCTTCCTCATCTCTAATGTTACCCTCTATTCTGCGTATAGGTCTTCCCAATGGTCTCTTCCCATTGGGTTTGCCTGCTAATACCCTGAACAAGGTTCTAGATTCTCCCATTCACGTTGAATGTCCTGCCCACCGTAACCTACGAGACTGGATTATCCCAACAATTTATAATAATAGCATCGCTAGTTTATAAAAATAATTTTAATTAACTATAGTAATAAATGTAAAACTTGTCAAATAAAACATTATTTTTTTAATTTGCCATTTTAATACAACAACAAAATTAAACATAAAGTCACTGTCACAATAAATGTAATAATTATTTACATAAGCCTAAAATGTTTTGTATTAATAGAAACAATTTTTGTATTTAAACACAAATACTTGGACCCTAAGGGGGGGGGGGCAGGGAAGAGATGGGAGGAACAGATAGCAGCAAGTGTGCAAGTGAGAGAAGGAGAATGGAAGAGAGTGCAGGAGGAAGAATGTTGGAAGGTTAGAGGAAGTTGAAGGCATTTTACTAAACAGACCTGGTCACAGGTTGTAAACAGTTCATGATGATGACTTGCTCATAATACTAATATTAGTATTATAATTACTTGGTACACTTTATTTTTAAACCCCTTGCTTTTATGTGCATTATAGCTAAGTTGAAATAGCTATTGCTTAGGAACCCTCCCTTCACCTCTGACAAGACATCTTGTGAATGTGGGGAATGCCAGGCCTCCACCGTGGTTCGGATTCCACGTTAA
>CABFOV010004941.1:29209-40779 GCA_902141375.1 Timema poppense | reverse complement strand
CCCCCCCCCCCGACCCACCCTGGAGTAAGACAAGGGTGACGGCTGTCTTACTACCCGATGTTATCGTGTGACAAGTGTTAATTGACTTCTAAAAGTAGGACACCGTGATCATTATTATTACTATTATTGTAATTACTAGTATTCCCAACTGATCTAGCTTGCCACCACCAGCGTGATGGCTTTGTTTCTAGGGGTCTTGGGTTATATATATACTCTCACATTCTCTCTCCAGACAGATTATCGTACTTTCCTTCTTGTTTAATTTATTTTGTTTTTAATTCCTTTAAATTTAATAAAAATATTTTGGTGATTGGTTCAAATATTTTTTTTAAAAAGTTCATGTTTCTTTTCGTTAATGTTAAATGAAGAATTTAAGTTATTGAATAGGATTTTTTTTTAGCACTGCGTCTTACTACCTGTTCGGGTTGTACGATTATGTACTAATTAAACTAATGGTTTAGGGATTTGGAAGGTTTAATTGACTGGAATTTGCACCCACATTTACATGGAAGGAGAATGGGAGAACATTTAGGAAAAAAAACTTCAGTGCACCCTAGAAGAATCGAATACCGATCTCCCCATCTTCAGCAGTCTAATCTAACGTTATAATAGCATGTTAGACCACTCGGTCACCGAAGCGGGCTTATATTATTTCTTATGTATTAATTTTGTTAAGATTTTGAATGTTTTTTTTTAGTAACCAACCTTCTGCACTACTACTAGTCTTCCAGGATATTCGCTATTATACACCTAGGAGCTGTACGACGGGGAAGAGGTAGAATTTAATTATTAAAGGAAGTGTGCCCGCATTCGTTTGGATGGTGATGTAGAAAATACAAACGGAAAACACAATTTTTCAGGATCTAAACGGGGATATTCCCGTCAGAGGTAGACTAGTAGCAGATGCGACTGACGACTTTATTCGTGTGTCCACCAGCTTTGATTTGATTGTCAACGCATAAAACCTTCCAGTTATTAATCTCAGTTTTCGAGACCTGATACGCTACCTATTTATTCGTTTATTCTCACGAGGCTGAGTATGACCCCGTTCCGAACTCAGTGCCTTACAAAAAAAATCTGGAAGCACTGGGGATAGAACCCAGTACCTCTGTATCTGTATCCAGGAGCTCTGATCACTGGAGAACAGGAGTATTGAAACGTATTACAAATATTTAAAAAAATATACATTTTTAATTTCTTTTATATGTAGGATTTATTGCAATGTTGTTGTATATTAGCCGCATCGGTGGCCACGTGGACTAAAAGTTAGGCTCAGTAATCTTGTTTACTGGCGATGTGGAGAGTGGGAATCTAATCCAGATCGGGTATACTCAATATGGAGTTTCCTATATGGTTTATCACTCACGCTCCACTCAAATGCCAGTGCATTTTCTTTAAATTTCTACCTTCCTCTTCCTTGCCCCGTTAGAATCAAGTGTCCAAAGTCCGGACGGGTTTTGAAACACGGCGTAATTAATACTATTAAAAATAAACAGGCATTCTAATTTTTATTTTTAGCACTACTTCTTACTATCCGTTCGGATTATACGCTTATTAATCACAATTTGTGAATGTGGGGAATGCCTGGCCTCCACCGTAGTTCGGATCCCACGTTAAACTGTAGGTCCTCCAGTTCATCTTACAATAACCCTACCATTACACATTAGCGTAAGTGCGTATAACTCGAACGGGTAGTAATACGCGGTGCTAATAATAATAATAATAATAATAATAATAATATACGCTTATATAGTAATTAAGTTAATGGTTTTAGAGACTAGGAAGGCTATATTTAGAGAAGGGTACCCACCTTTGCGTGGAGGGAGAGTAGAAAACAATTTTATAAAAACCTTCATCAGTACATCCAACCGAGACTTGAACCTTTATCTTTCTGTCATCGGCAGTCTAGTGGACTGCGAGATTTGTACATTAGATCACGCAGTCACTGAAATGGGTCTAATTATGCTAGTGAGTTAGTGAGGAGAAAGGTTGAATTTAGAATAAATATACCGTAATTACTTGGAGGGAGAGTCGGAAACTATTTAGGGAAATACCTACCTCAATACACACGACCGGGATTAAAACCCTGATCTCCCCCATCCTTGACATTCGAGTCTATTGTGAGAGTGACGCCTTACACCAGGGGTTTCCAACCTAAAAGCACTTGAGGGTCACAATTGACTCAACGAGTATAGTGGCGGATCGCATCATAAACAGCTAAGGGGTGGAAGGAAATAGTTCTCACGCGGATACACAAATTATTATTAAAATAGAGCGCGATTAAGTTTATTACCGAATGAACATCATTCAAAGCGTTCATCGATTTTTTCCCCCACGCGATTCAAAATTTTCCGTTTATTGTCTACAAACATCAATTTTACGACAGTAGATTACTTAAAAAAAACAAAAAAAACTTCAAGGGTCGCAAAAAAAAAAGGTAAAAAAACAAAAAAAACTTCAAGGGTCGCAAAAAAAAAAAAGGCATCGTAGGTCACATGTGGCCCGTGAACCGCCAGTTGGAATCTCCTGCGTTAGACGACCATTTGAGCACAGAATAAAGTGGACATCCTATAAATGTAGACTCTATTTACTAGCCTGTAAATATTGTACTTATGTATTTAGCTTTTTCACATAATAATTGAAGGACACCGTGGAAAAGAGGGAGTATCATATTACAGTTTTGAAGACAACGTACATATCTAATCACGCCGTTCCATTTAGGAAACTATGCATATACTTTTAAAAAAAACCTTCATATTTAATCCATCCTCACTAACTTTCTCCACACTTCCCTATCCTTGCAAACTCCCTTCCTTTCAATAATATCCATACACCGAGTCATATACATGCTCTTTTAGTCTTAAAAGTCTTTAATGTTTCTCTTTTTCACACATTCGTCTACACTTTACAACATTTAGCCACGTCTTACATGGCCTACCTCTTTCTTTTTCTCCACACACTCTTCCTTCATATGGAGGATTCGTCATTCATCCTCTCAATATACCCAAACAAACGTAGGATACATTCACAGTGACATATTGGATTCCCTTTCAAACCGCACTCCTTCAGCACCCATTCATTACTGACTGTCCACACGAGTTTTTCCACATATGTTTCTCAGATATCTCATTCCAAACATATTCACCTTGCTCTTGTGTTTTCTCGTGACAAGCCCACGCTTCACATCCTCAAACTACATAAGGACGTTAGCAAATACATTTTTTTAATAATTTAAATATGACAGAAACCTCTTTTAACCAAAATATAAAGTGTATTAGAAAGCTCTCATTATTGTTAAACGGATGGCAGCACAAAGTCAATATTTTTCCTCTATACACTTCATATAATTTTTCTAGTTATGGTCCAAACTGCGGACTGCAGTTTGAGAGCCAATGCTCTAAGGGTATAACGACCCCCCGCCCCATTTATTCAACTTTAATTCCTCGACTTCCCACGTCAGCTAGTCGTGTTAACCATCCACGCCAACCCCTGCTGTTCTATGACTCATCGAAACGGTGCTTACTTTTTTGTGGATCTGTTTCAGGGTAAAATTAATATACGCTTTGCTAAGTCAAACACGAAGTTATAATGAAATCGTTCATCTTTCATTTCGAAAAAAAAAAAAAAAAAGTTTGCTGGAGCACATAAAAGGGTCTCTGTTAATTTAGCGAATACATAACAAAATATAAAATTAAATTATTTTTTATTGTGAAAAAGAGAAATAGTTGCGTGTTGCCCGCAAGCGTGTAATTCAGGAGGAGTCGTGTGGGGTTGTATTCACCCCTCTTTCCCTATTTTCCCCTGTGGGCAAACGGGCAACTGCCTATTACAGTAGTCATCATTAAAAACGATATAAATTACTAAAAGATTGAAATATTGTATCATTTTTATTTTGTAGCTAGTTTAGTGCCGAAGGTTGTTTTTTTTGTGTAGTGGTCATTAACATACACCTTCTAGACACGTTTATCGTAACCACAGATGACTTACAAACTAACTTAGTGACAGCAAACTTAGCAACATCCAGCCCTAGATATTTTATGAATCCAAATTACAAATATCTTTCTCTTGTAATCACAACATGGTCAAAACATGCGCTTAGAGATGGAAGTCGGAAAATATACCAGAAAAAATTCCTTGTGGTTTTTATGGGAATATGTTTAGTTAATATTTCTTTAAGAAAATAGGTGACCTGGTGGTCTAGGGGTAAGGTGTCAGACTTCTATGCTGGCGGCCGGGGTTCAATCCTCGGTCTCGGCAAAGATTTATCTGATTACCAAACCCTTCCTTCACCTCTGACAAGACATCTTGTGAATGTGGGGAATGCCAGGCCTCCGCCGTGGTTCGGATTCCACGTTAAACTGTAGGTCCTCCATTTCATCTCACAATCACCCTACCATTACACATTAGCGTAATTGCGTATAACCCGAACGGGAAGTTAGACGCGGTGATAATAATAATAATAATTTAAGAAAATAATTGAAAATTTCTGTTTTGAGTTTAAAGTAATAACAGCGATTGTTGTTCTCTTCTCAAACTCACATATCTACTAAAGCGCTTGGTGGTTGGATGTGAAACTGATGCCTTGTCAACTATACCAAATATCAAGGGTCAGCGGAAGGTCTATCTCTCAGAAAAATTTCAGTTTATTACGCAAAAATAGTACAGCGTTATGAAAAGGTAAGATTACCTTGTATTATTCTGCTATGGTACAGCCTATAAGATAAGGCCATAGTGTAATCCGTCAAGGTCAATGGCATGTACATTAAATCTATTTTTTTATAAAGGCAGGGGCATAAATATTGGATGAAATATTGAATTTAAGATCTAAATACAAGATGTATATAAAAAAAATATTAAACGTAAAATTGAGAAATGAAAGGTGATTGCGGCACCTTTTATAAATGGTCGATCGTGGCCCAAAAAATGTTGCCGACCCCTGTCCAAGATATATAATGCTTCAAGATTATAATAAAAGTCTTTATGATCATCCCCTGATACTTAATGATCTGAAAGTTTTAACGATATATTTTTATATCTAATTGTTTGGATTCTAGTTTCAGTTTATCATCAAAAAGATAACTTAATTAAAATAATCTCAAGTTTATCTTACGTATTTGCAAACAACTTTCACCTTCACCTCTGCCCATACATACGTTTCTCCTCTTCCTCTGACGGGTATAAATACACACTCTTCTATTAATTTTGCGTCTGAACAGCACCGACTTGTTTTTGAAAATTCGTTTTTATATGATAAATAGAAATATGCTCCCAGGGAATTTTTTAATATTCATCCTGGTAGAAAAATTCGTACAGGCCATTTTCGAGAATAAACTAAATAGCCTAAGTTGTAGAAAGTCGGAATTTTTTCAAATTATTTTTATAATTATTTTCTAAGTTCGGGCTTATGTCGCAGTGTTGTATCTTTATAACATGTTGAATAAAACGTAAATAAATTTGCATGGCAAATCCAATCTTATCTTGTTATTCCGTCAAAGTCAAAACTCGTTCATTTTCTTTTAATTTATACATAATATGTTGTTGTAGGTTTTATGTTTATTGTAATATGAAAAAAAACAACATGGATATCTTCTCCCATAAAAAAAGAAAACCTCTTGATATCTTTTAACTTAATTTGCATCAAGTTCTCGGTATACTTTCGCCTAAGCTCCGAGTCACCTTCGTACAACTTTTTAAACCTTCTCAGCTATTTTTATTTTCTCGAGTGGAATGAGGAAGCTGTTTGTATTCGAAAGGGGCACACGCACTAACTTAAATGGGGGTTTAAAAAAAAGAAACGAGTGATCGTGCAAAGGCGAAACAAGAAAATAGAAATTTTAAACATTAGTGGTCTTCATTGGGTTTATTAAATATTCTTTCTTTACTTATAATCTTATGGTTTCTGGGTAGAAAAAAAACCACTTTGGTAATGATGAAATGTAAGATATTTTTATTGGGTTCTTTTAAAAGTTACATTTCGTACTTATTCTGGCTTTATTAAATTATTGGGACCGTGAAGATTTTCTATATTTGAACGTATTATGAGGCTTCAAAAAAAAGTATGTATCTTAGTTTATCTCTTTGTTTATCTATCAAAACGCCCGTCTGTCTGTTTGTACTCAAGGCTACAACAAAAACTGTTTGTTAGATTTCGTTCTAGCTTGTAATTTAAAACTTACTTGGTGATACATAGAGGCCTATTGTGATTTTTATTTTAGTTCTAAAATCAAGGTTAGTTTACTGACGAAAGATTTTTTTTTAATTCTACATTTTTCGAGGTGACCTGGTGGTCTAGGGGTAAGGTGTCGAACTTCTGTGCTGGGGGTCCGGGGTTTAATCCTCGGTCCCGGCAGAGATTTATCTGATTACCCAACCCTTCCTTCCCCTCTGAAAAGACATCTTGTGAATGTGGGGAATGCCAGGCCTCCACCGTGGTTCGGATTCCACGTTTAACTGTAGGTCCCCCATTTCATCTCACATCACCCTACCATTACACATTAGCGTAAGTGCGTATAACCCGAACGGGTAGTAAGACGTGGTGCTGCTAATAATAATAATAATAATAATAATAATACATTTTTCGAAAGTTATTCTAACGATTTTGTTCAAATTTGATATAAGAGGAGTGTTTTACATGTTAAAAAAAGGGATATATTATGTTTGTTTATGTATTAAAAAGTATTCATATAAGAGTAGTTTTCTGATGATTTAGTTTTGAAAATTTGAAATCATTTGGAAATGTCTACGTCACTTAAACAGTTTTGTTCTAAATGGATATCTGGGGTGTGTCTTAGATAATAAATAATATTATATACCTGTTTTGTTAGAGAAAAAATTAATTTAAGGAATGTTTAATGATAGCCAATTTTTGAGAATGTTGTCACACATTATTATTGACTATTTAAGGAAGTATATATGATTGTGTCGTACCATTTATTATTATTACTATTACCACCGCGTCTTACTACCCGTTCGGGCTATACGCACTTACGCTAATGTGTAATGGTAGGGTGATTGTGAAATGAAATGGAAGACCTACAGTTTAACGTGGAATCCGAAGCACGGTGGAGGCCTGGCATTCCCCATATTCACAATATGTCTTGTCAGAGGTGGAGGAAGGGTTTGGTAATCAGATAAATATGTGCCGGGACCGAGGATTGAACCTCGGCCGCCAGCACAGAAGTCTGACACCTTACCCCTAGACCGCCAGGTCACCTACACCATTTATTTATATATTTATTAGTACATAACACATATTACCAATGAGTTTATTTTAAGGGGGGGGGGAATGGTGGGTGTAGATTAGAGAAAATGCGCCCGTATTAGCTAGGAAATAGGGTTTTAAAAACACAGCAATAAGATATTTTTGGGAATACAACCCCCGGTGCACCTGACCGGAATTGTAATATGACCTTTCGTAAGCAGTGATCAAGTGAATTTAGGGTCAAAATGCTTAGAAACACACTATATTTTAAATTGATATTTTAGTAAAAAAACATTCTATTGACCCGGTTCAGTGGCTTAATGGTCTTAAGGTATCACTCTTGCAAAAGACGGGACTGCCGTTGACAGAGAGATCGGGGTTAAAATACCAATAAGATCTTCCGAGGGTAGTTTTTCTTAAATGGTTTTTCCATTTACCTTAAAGATAAGGCGGGTACACTTAATCTAAATTCAACCTTCTCCATCTCTGACACATTAACGTAATTATTACATATGTGTGTCATCCGAACGGGTAGAAAAGGGGCATTCAAGTATTACGTAAACACATTTATAACCATTTTTAACCATTTTTAACCCCTCTCCCCCTTATAAGCAAAAATAAGCAATTAATGTCTAACCCCCTCCCCCCCCCCATTCCTCTTGCTTAAGTAAGATTTGGCATTTTTTAAATTTGTCACAGGAATAACTTTTTTTTAAGCAATTTTGCCTATAGCCTGAACAAGTAGTGATAAAAAAAAATGCAATTTATGAATTGCATAAATTTATGATTGGTAACCATCAACCTAAAGGTCTAAACTAATATTGCGAGATTGTTGACAACTAACACTGGTATACAATGAATTTAAATTTATTGAACAGGTAAAAGTAAAACAAGTCATAACATTATGAAAGTTTAAAATTTTAATTCACTTCTAATTGAAGATATACAAAAATATTATTCGAAAATATATGAATATTATATTTATAAAACACCCTAAGGCCTAAACTCCATTAAATCCGTTGACCAAGGTCCTTGAAACCAAGTCTCAACACTTTCAATTATTATGTTTCTATTTGAGGGGACTAGGTCACTCAAGCCTACTTATATAGACTTCACTTCTGCCTCATTTAGTCACTCAGCGTCTTCGATGCTGTCCGGAGTCCAAGAGGCTTGTTGTCCGTCTTTCTCTGTCTTACTTCTATAGACTTCACTTCTCCCTCGTTTAGTCACTCAGCGTCTTCGATGCTGTCCGGAGTCCAAGAGGCTTGTTACCCGTCTTTCTCTGTCTTACTTCTATAGACTTCACTTCTGCCTCGTTTACCACTCAGCGTATTCATTGCTGTCCGGAGTCCAAGAGGCTTGTTACCCGTCTTTCTCTGTCCTACTTCTATAGACTTCACTTCTGCCTCGTTTAGCCACTCAGCGTCCTCATTGTTGTCCGGAGTCCAAGAGGCTTGCGATGCGCCCTCCCTCAATTTTACCCGTCTTTCTCTGGCTTACGTAAGCATTGTTCCGACCCCCTCCCCTCTTGTCTACAAAAATAAGCAAAGCTTGAACCCCCTTCCCCTTAGGTGCTTAAGTAATACTTGAACGCCCCCTAAGACGAGGTGCTTGGAATAATAATAAAATATATTCTATAATTATATTCAGATATTGGGATTATATTTTGTGTTGTTCTTGGGTTCCCTCTTTAATTTAGTATCCTGCTCTGAATATCTTGATCATATCCATGAGATCTTGATTCCAGAAGCATTCCCAAGTGGGAAGGGTCCTCGTACACGTCAAAACCTTGCAGTTTCATTCCTTATTCCTTCACTATAAAAGCGGGCCAGATATTGTTTCGATACAACAAAAGCAATTCCCTGGCAAACGAAAGTTTACAGTGTATGTGGATGCTCTTATGTTGATCCGGAGTCTAAAAGTATTTTTTTTACAAACTTTCCCTATACCAAGTTGGTTTCTTTTTTACCCTCCCTTCTTCCTTACATTAAGATGGTATCTTCTTGTTTGTCTGATTTTTTTTCATTCGGTTGAGAAATAAAAATCGCAATTGTAACTTCTAAATTTTTTTCCCCCGGTCCCATTCCAATTTGTACTGGGTGTATTTATAGCCCTTCCATCCCCCCCTTCCCCAACCCCTGATCTGTTTTTTTTTTCCTTCCTCTAAGCTTGATAAGAACCGATAGAATGAACATGTGTCGAAATTGTTGAGCGCAATTTTTGTCAATTTCCTAAGCTATAAAAAGGACTCTTTTTTTTTATTATTTCGAGATGAATGAAGACAGTACATTTTGAAGAAGCCTTTGATACTTAAAAATAAAAAAATAAAATTAAAATCTTTGAACTTTTTTTCCTTTAAATGGACTAATAAAGGAGCTTGAAGGGGATGGGGAATTCTAGTTGATACTTTTTAGTGTCGTTTGTTGGGAAATTGGAGAAAGAGAGGGAAAAAACGTGCCTTTCAATGTATCTTGAGGGCTTAAACATGAGCAGTTTTACTGTAAGAGAGGAGGGCTCTTGCAAATGTAATGTATATTATTATTCCGCTATATTTAGAGAATGCTTTATGAAGCGAAATAAGAAATATTGAACTTTTGCTTGCTTCGTCCTTTCTTCGTCTGAGGTGGCCAGAAAATGAATACGGATACAAACCAATGGTCCGCTTTTAATTTTACCAATAAAGAAACATACGAAATAAGGCAATCCTTAAAAAAAAGTATATTTATAAGTCATATATATCTAAAAAAAAGTGCTCTAAGTTTTACTATCTATTTGGAATGTATGCAAATTTACGCTAGTGGGGCATAGAGAAAGGTAGAATATAAAGTAAATGTGACCCCAATTTTCATGAAGAAAGTGTGTTACTAATTTTTTGAGAATAGTTCAAATGATTTTAGCTTAGAATGGATATTTGGCGAATCCTTGACACTAAAAAGTAACTATATTAGGGTTTTTTTTCTTGTAATAATTTGTCTAAAGGGAATTTACTTGTGACTGATTTTTTTTAAACTTTGTCACAAACTCTAATATGATATTAGAGGGAGTATATATGATTTATTGTGTGCCATCATTATTTTTTTTCATGAAGAATTATTTGTAATCTTTTGATTGACAAATTTTTCTTCAAAAAAAATATTATTTGGTACTTTCTTTAATAATTTAATTGTTATAAAAATAATATAAATAATTATTTAGATTTATTAAAATTTCATTGGCAAATAATTAAAATTTCAATTAATAGTATTTTCTATTATTTATTCTATAATGGACAAGGTCTCAAAAATATCAGTTTTAGAAAATAAACAAACATGTTAAATCAAAAGAGCGATAGTTTCTTAACTAAAGACATTTTCTTAGTAATTAGAAGCTCTCTTGAACCACTTTAAGAAGTCACATATTTCGTTTTAATTTGAAACTATATTGAACAATTTTAAGGTGGGAATGTAGAAAACACGACAAAAAATTACGTGTTTTTATAGTTTTATAGAAAAAACATCTTGGCCAAAACAAATAAAATATTTCTCCAGTAAAAACATAAAAGCTCAATGTTCTTCCCATTATGATATCAACAGGTTTTATTTTGCATCGTGTCTTACCATACGTTCGGGTCATACCTGTTTATACTGAAGCGATATTTGATTTATTTTGATCAAATAAAGTTTTGCCATAAAAACTCCAAAAACACTGAACTTTTCTCGCGTGCCCTATATCTCTACGTTAACGAAGAAATATGTTTCGTTTTAATTCAAACCCCTCTTGGACAACCTCAAGGAAGAAATATATAAAGTTTCATTCTGTCTTGAACTCGTGGAGTTAACCTCGTTGTCAATAACACGTGGCAGTGCAACACTTGCATCTACCCCCCTGAGGGCCGGGAGAGCAAAATAAATAAATGGCGGTGACCAAACTCATCTTACATCTTCACCGCACCTTCTCGACTCACAGAAAAAAAAACTGATAGAAAGGGGGGGAAAAAAATCGCGAAGTTTTCGGAAGAAAAGTTGATTGGGGCTTTTGGCTCACACGCGCACCCAATACCTCTCCACCCAGACCCCCTCTCCCCCTCCTTTACCCGCTCATCGTTCGTATTTTCTCTCTTTGGTGTCGCAGTAATCCCCGAGAGCTCTCACTTACCCCTCACAACTCCCCTTTCCCATCGCCATTCCCCTTTTTTTTTTGCTATCACACTCAAAATCCGCGCCTATTTTTCTTAATTTACCTCCCCACCCATCTTTCTCTATTCCCCCCAACCTATCCAGACCTATCTTTTTTTTTAACAGTCTCTTTTCCATCTTTAGAAGAATTTTTTTTCCCTTTCAACCTACACCTTTTTATTTCTCTTTTGCTTTTGTCCACGTTCTACTTTTCT
>CABFOV010004940.1:0-47378 GCA_902141375.1 Timema poppense | reverse complement strand
TGTTAGTTCCAGTGTATATCTCGCCGAGCATGTGCTCTTTATTCTTTAATTGTTTATTGTTCTTTCATAAATAAAACTAACAAAGGATTATAATTTATTTTAATAAGATAGCAAAAATAAAAATACAAACGGATATTTTTAATGAAGACTAAAACAACATGAGTAACAATTAAACATACATAGGAAATAGTGAACTCAATAATGCCTAAGTATGTTTTATTATTATTATTTTATCATATATCCATTATCTATCCTTGTGTATAAAACAAGAAATATATTCGATTATTGCGATATATCGATTTCTGAGAATACTAAGGCATGTGTGAATATTTTTACAATTACTTCAAAGACATATTTTTAAAACAATAAACTCTTAGTTAAAATCAATTCAAAAACAAATAATGACTTAGCAAGTTGTTATTTGATTCTTAAAACTCGAGAGCGCTTACTAATAGATCAGATTATCTGAATTGATTAAAAACAACAACAATCGATATACAATTCGTAAGCCGGTAGGCATAAATAAACAATTTTATCTGTGTCTGTCGACAGTATTGTATGCAATAAATTGGGGTTCTTTGCATAGTTGTAGATAATTAAAACCAGTTAGTAAGAATTAACAGTATTTTTATTTTTAATCATCACTCTGGCGAGTAAACATAATATACGTCATGGCGGCTGACTTTGTATCATGTGTAATGTATTCTTATTTCTGTTAAAAAAATAAGACGTAATTTGTTTGTTTATTTCGAGTTTATTTGTAAGTCTAGTTTTGATTTTCAGTTTTTGAAGAGTTTTAATGTGTTCGTTAGAATATTTACAAGATTGTTCATGAGGTGAAAGTTTTAGAAGTGACCATTTGCCGAAACGGTCGAGTCCAAGTTTCCCATAGAATTGGAAAGGTAGGGAGGGTACTAGGCACATAAGATTTTCCACACCTAACTTTTTTTTTTAAATAATGATTTTATTCATGCTATCTATTTTGTTTGACAAAATAAAGATTATGGATTAAGTTGTGCTTTTCAAGTAGGACTAACTAAGTTTTTGAATTCAAAATACTATGCTTTGTTTATGAGGGGAAAGATTCGACCATCAAATCCAGTAAAACACCGAATCCTCGAATCTTGAATACTTGTCAGGATTCGGTGGATTTGAGTGGCCCATCTCTAGTAAAAACATAAGATGTGATGAAAGTAGGTTATTTCAGGATATGTGAGAAAATGAGTTTCTATTTTTAAACAATAAGGAGAACAAAACAAAGTGTTTTGTAGGTTTACAAGTACTGTTTGTTCACAAGAAATAGAACCTTAACCACCACTATACCCAATACCATGAAGCTAAGTACTAAGAATATGTTGGGCAAGCATGTGCTTCTATTGAGTCTGATTTGAAAAGAAAGATTACCGCCCAGAAACTATTTTTACTTAATCAACATCAACACAATATAATTGTCATTTGATGGTGAATTTGTCAAACACTGTTTTGTGGAAATAGCATGTGTGATTGGGGTAGAAAAAATGGCGGATGAATTAAAAAGTGTTTCACTATCAAAACAAACTGTCACTAGAAGGGTTGGGAAATAGGCTTCCATGTATAAGATGTTATTATTTAACACATCTTACTACCTGTTTAAGTTGTACACATATTATGTACTAAGTATGCTAATGAGTTAGAGGTTAGGAAAGTTGAATTTAGAGTAATTGTACCTATATTTGCATGAAGGGAGAGTGGAACCTTTTGAAAAATCACCCTCGGTACTCCCTACCAGAACACGAACCCCAATCTCCTTATTATCAGCAGTCTAGTCTAACACAAGAGTGATTCCTTAGATTATGCGGCCACCTAAGCATCATTACAACTCCTCTTTACACTTCTTCCTCCTCCATTACATTCCAAATTTTATTTCTATCCATGCTATTATATACTTTCTCCACATCCATAAATACCATTACCAAGTCTTTTCCATATTCATACCTTCTTTCCATCAGCTGTTGTATGCGATGATTAAGTTTATTGTAGACCTCTGTTCCCTAAATCCATGCTGTTCCTCTCTCCACCCCTTCATTTTATTTCTTATTACCATTGCAATTATATATTTAGCAAGATTATGCCATGCAGATGATGTGAATCAACATAAATATAAATTGTACACCAACACACTAAACACTAATAACACCAAAAAATATTGAAGTAGACTTGGTACTGCTAGACTGCACAAGCACTGTATATGTCACATGTCTGTATATTTGATGCACAGTCTGAATAATAAATCTATAGCGCAAACATAAAATAGAGAACCACCAAGGCAGCTGACTAGATGAAATTTTGTGATAATTTATTGACAGATATTTTTATTTGGTTTTAATGAATAAATAAAGTAATGTGAATATTTAAAATAAACATAATAAATATGCATCACTTGAATTATTATTATTATTATTATTATTATCATCATCATCATCATCATCATCACCATCGCGTCTTACTACCCGTTCGGGTTAAACGCACTTATGCTAATGTGTAATGGTAGGGTGATTGTGAGATGAAATGAAGGACCTACAGTTTAAGGTGTAGTTCAAACCATGGTGGAGGCCTGGTATTCCCCACATTCACAAGTTGTGGTAAATACACTTCCATCACTTGAAATAATAGTTGCTTACTTTATAAAAAATGTGTGGTGAATTTGCACGAACTAACATGAATCAATACCTGTTTTTTATCTATTTGAAAATGTGTGAATAATCTAAAATTTCAGAATTTAATATTTTGTAATAAATAAAATGATAGAATATTAGGAAAATAGTAGAGCACAAATAAAAGTAAAAACACTAACATATATTTACACACACTTCGATATTTCGATGCTATCATAGAATCTTCCTCAGGAAGTAGTAATAATATTTTACTTTTATTTGTGCTCTACCAATTTCCTAATATTCTATCATTTTATTTATTACAAAATTTTTTGCTCAATGCACTTCTCTCATACATATAGAATTTAATATTTCAAGTTCAAATAAGATTAAATATCATATGATTATGTAACTTATAACATATCTCTTAGACTTAACATAAATGAAGTAGTGTTTATATTTATAGGAAAGCATTTTGAATACAACTATTAAAAGTTTGGATGTTTTGTTAGTCATAATTTTGTATTTTTAGAATACATTTATGTATTATGCACAGCAGCATGAAATTACATGGTGAACCATCAGATACCAGCCAAATTTATGATATTTTGAATTTTTGCTGTAAGAGTACTTTTTGACATATATTTCTCTTTTTGTGTGTTTATTATAGTGTCATTTAAGATCTTAAGATTTTGTATGGGCCTTATTTTGTTTTATAGAAGAGATATTAAAAAAAAACTTTGTGTGATAGCTTTTGTATATAAAGCATTTTTTTATAGAATTTATTGGACAAATAATTTTTTTAAATAAAAGATTTGTACATATTTTGTTACAGAAGTTAGAAAAAATTATAATAAATGAATTAAAAATTAAATGGAAAAAATGACATTCAGGCCTAACAATAATTCACCAAAATGTTCCCTCTTTTAACTCCCAAATCAGAGGGAAACCCTCAAAAAGAGCGGAGCACACTCCAAAATAGCAAGAATCATAGGAACAAATAATAAGTACAAAACTTAGGTGAATAAAGAACTACAAAGAAGTAAAATGAGCTAAATTTATTGATTGCATAGTTCTTGTTTAGAAATTGTAATCAAATAAATATAATTTATCTTCTTGAAGAACATAATGAAATGTAATAAGGAAACAACTTCTAAATGTAATAATAGAATTCAATGTGGAACAGATTTTGAAATTTGGAGTTTAAGATAAAGTCCAAAGATCAACTGGTATAAAAGATATAAAACCCTGGATTGAGTAGAAATTATAATGGATTGACCATTAGGGAACTTCACTATATTTCCATCATAACATGAAAGAGTTAAGAACACATTAAATTAATACAATTCATATATATATATATAACATATTAAAATAATATAAACTTTTAAGTNNNNATTAAAATAATATAAACTTTTAAGTCTAAGTCAAGTGTGAAGTAAAGGAAAAAAAAAAAAAAAGATTAGATATAGTTTATAATAACAGAAGTTTATAAATTAGAAATATTGAAAAGTGAAGTAAGAAATTAGGTTGAATATAAATTGAATTCTATTCTTATCTGTTCTTTAATTACCTTGTTCATAGTTCCTTGAATGCTGGCACATTCCAGCGAAGGTTCTCGACTCATAATATGAGTCGTTAACAGTCCTGATGATGGCACCGAAACATGTCGAGAACCTTGGCTGGAATGTGCCAGCATTTAAGGAACTAGGAACAAGGGAATTAAAGAACAGATAAGAATAGAATTCAATTTATATTCAAACTAATTTCTTACTTCACTTTTCAATATTTCTAATTTATAAACTTCTGTTATTATAACCTATATCTAATCTGTTTTGCCTTTACTTTACACTTGACTTAAGACTTATAAGTTTATATTATATTATTTTAATGTGTTATATATATGTGAATTATATTGATTTAATGTGTTCTTAGCTCTTTCATGTTATGATGAAAATATAGTGAGGTTCATTCTAATTTCTACTTAATCCAGGGTTTTTATATCTTTTATACCAGTTGATCTTTGGACTTTATATTAAAATCCAAATTTCAAAATCTGTTCCACATTGAATTCTATTATTAAATAATGTATCTTCTATAAACCTAAGTAGCCTGTTGATTCACGTGGTGTTGATGAAAGCCTTTTGCTACAATTTTACTAAAGTAAATTTGTTATTAAAAATGAATATACATTTGTCATTATTCAAAGTCTAAGCCAGAGAGTAGAAGAATAGAGGAGTTGGAGTCAAGCTCTGATTTGTAAATTGTATGCTGATATTAGGGGTTGGTTCAGAAACTTAATATTAAATGGCTGGCTTTAGTGACAGATAACATCAAGTATGCAAGAGCATGGGGAAGAATGATGGAAGGCAAGGGGAAGTATTTTACTAAAATGACCTGGCCACAGTTTGGAAACAGTTGACAATGATTAAAAGAAGGGTAAGAAAAAAAATTGAAAAAAATTCCAGCCATGTTTCAAGAGTATAAAATTAATTTTGATTGTGTGATAAGTGATGCATTGTCTAGCTCATTCAAAAGTGTTAGAGGGATAGAAACACATAAAAGGGAATAAACACAATACAGATCTTAAAATGAAAAGAAGAACACAGTTTACACTATAAATTGCTGCCAATGTACTTCATGTTAATCATTATTTTTCTTTTAATATATGTTCCTGTCTAAATAAGTATTCTATCATTTTTTTATAGCAATTTCACTTTCATACCGTTTGCATTTTTTGGTTTCCTCTTTTAGGAAGTTATGTTGCTGGTTTCTGAAGTTTCGATAAAATGAAACCTAGGTCACGGGATTTCGTGGTAACAATTGATTTTCTAATAAAGGCAGCTCTTTAGTCAGGGGGCAGGAGAGCTGTTTTTATCTTTTCAGTGCAAAAAACTAAATTGTGTCAGTTCTTTTTTAAGTTATGTTTTTTATAATCTCTTTCTTATATCTTCTTCCATAATTGCATTTGTGGCATGATAAGCAATTTAAAAAAAAAAAATTGCTTGAGTAAACTATAATTCTCAAAGACAAACTAAAATCTTGATCACTCAAGATTAATAGTAATGTGAGTATGTTTAAAATTAATATTAAAACACTCAGTGTTAAATTTTTGATAAGGTTTCACTCACCATTAAAAAGAAACAGGTCTAATTTTTTTTCTTTAGATAAAATATACCAACAGGGTTTGTAAAGGATCCATTCTCAACCTAATGAATGTGTTTAGTCTCACCTCAAAATTGAAAAAGTGTTTCTCGGACATCCCTTGCTCAATCTAGTTTCTAATCACTTACCACAGTTTACATATCACTGAGCCTGCGCCTTGGAACGTAGTCACTTTGGTTTCTGCTATCGCTCCTGTTTCCACCATAGTTTCTCTGGCTGTTCCCATCATAGTCCCTGCCATTTCCGCCGCCCCAGCCACTCGAGCGTCGGTTGTCATCCCAGTTGCCTCGTCCTCGTCCTCTGCCGCTGCCTCCTCCTCCTCTACCCCAACCTCGACCACCTCCTCCTCCTCCTCTACCACCACCACCACCACGGCTACCCCTGCCTCCTCCCCTAAAGTTACTCCGGCCTCCTCTGTAGTCTTGTGAGGAGTCCGAATTGCTCTCGTCGCTGCTCCCTGGCTTAGCATCAGGGTCCCACTCCCAAGCCTTCTTGCCTTTGGTGGTGTCGAAGGCAGAGAACCCCATGATGGCTTCCATCGCCTTTTCTTGTGAGGTTTTTTCCCTGGGCGGGGACTCTACAGCAGCAACAACACCACAAGGTAGAAGGGGGACAGCCACAGGAGAACGAGAATAGCAATTTTCAATGTTTGTCATATACCTTTGCAGCAATAAGAGTGGACACTTTTTATAACCTTAAAAATAATGTTTAATTTAAGAATTTTAGATTAGAAGGATTAATTCAAGATTATTACTTCAGTCTATACAACATCTATACTAATGCTCCACGAGATTAGAAAAGTAATTTTCCACCGAAATACCTCAATACCTGAGGCAGAAAACAAGGGCAAGGCTTACAAGAGAACCAATAATGATTAAGCTGCTGTGACTTAAAACAATTAATACTACTACTTATTCTCATTCTTGAATGTGGCAAAAAAACAACACATTACACCAAAGATTCAAATTACTTAAGGCTAAGTTATTTATTTACAAGGCTGCCTATGAGACGCTCCAGCAATATTAAATATTTTATACTTGACAAGTTCAATATATATATTCTAGGTTTAGATTACAAACTCATTGGGAAGATTTCTTTTAAATATCAATATTGTTGGAGCAGCCTCAAAAATGAACAATACTACAAGTAGTGTTAAATAAAAGTTAGATTTAGCACATACTTACAGAAAAGAGCAGAGCACCATTTTAAAGGTATGAGCTCAGTCCCCTCACCTGTGACTGGCGGGCGTTCCACCCTGTACTGGCTCTTGTTAGTCTTGCTTCCGCTTCGTTCACGGCCGCGAGACCCAGAGCGTGATCGTGACTTGCGGCGGTGATCACGGTCTGTCGATCTGGAAGGGGAATTGTGAGAAAAATAAGATAAAATATTTACTAATTTTTTTTTACTTCTTCATATTGAGACAGTATTGCAATTGTGAACATTTTCAATCCCAAAATTATGATGGATCTTGACTTTATATGTGTCTTCTAACTCAAAAAGGTGGATCTTACAATTCTTCTGTAACAGTTGAAGCTGGAAAAGGTTTGGTGGTTTTTGTTCAAACTTGATAATTATATTATATATATGTTTTATCCGCACTATTCAGAAGAAAGTGTGAAACACACTGCGACAAACATGTCGTTCAGATCTAATCAAATCTGCTACAGAAGATGGAGTGATTCATCAAAAGGCTGCCAATAACCGCTTTAGTCGCTTGCCTGACATGGGATAATATATTATCTTTAGTTCTAAACAGTTTGCTCTTTTGTATTTATTTCATCTTTAAATAGGATTATTATATTAATGGAAACTATGTTTTAAATGTTTAAGTTCTGTTTTTTACTAGTGTGGCTCTCTGGTCCGAGCGTAGTATCGAGGAGATTTGGAAAATATCTATATGGTCTTGTGACTAATTTCCAATGCATTCAAAGAACTATAATAAAGTTTATGAACCTCGGCTACATAACATGCATTGAGTTTGGTCAGTTTTGATGTTAGTAATTTATGATTGTTTACGATCTCTCTCGTTCTATAAACATATATTATTTTATTATGTTTTTTTTATATTTAAGAGGTTTAAAGAACTTTCTTTTTTTGGGCCTTTATGGATGTAAATTTATAGGAACGGTTGATTCGTATTGTTATAAAAGATTTGTTACATTTAATGTGTTTAAAGAACCCTTTTCCATTCAAATGTTGGACTAAAAGTTAGTATATATTATATGTTTATGAGTTATGACCATTTGGGTTGGAGAAAGACAATCCCAGAAGGCTGTTCGAGGACTCCAAAAAGAAAATATATTTAAGAATATTGTATTAAATGTTTGTTTGAAGTGGAAATTGAATTTTAATTTAGTAATTTATTTAGTGTGGTGATATCAGTATCGACTTTTGATGGAGAATATGTCTTACCAATTATTAATGGTATTACAATAGTGAACCCGCTGGGTAATCAACAACAAACCAACAATTTAGGTAAGCGATTGCTGATTTATCATAACTACACCATTAGGGAAGAGCATTCCGAAGATTTATTCTTTTTAACCTGGTAGTTTTTGTGGAGGGATTATAACTCTACAAACCAGCAAGACGAAAGTACTTTACACCATGTAAACTTATTCCTTATTGCGTCACTTATTCATCCATTTTTGAGACTATATAGGATCATGTTTAAAGTAGCACCTAGCATGGTTTCACAAGACTCTTAAATTACCATACGTTTTCAATCTTCTAACTAAGCATTATACTTCAACCAGAAACTAAACTGTATTCAATTAACATACTTATATATACATATTTATTATTACCTAAACATCACTATTTGTCGTCTGGGAGACAACTTGTAAATTGTATGTATATTTTTTAGTCTTAAGAGGGTACATATCATGATGTCATACTTTGTATCTCAATTAACACTGGCACAGTTCTCTAAAAATTTAACCATTTATTTATTCAACAATATCCAGTTGTGTTCCTGTGCTACCTCCCTTTTTAATCTTTAGATCCTCTGACATCTGGTAGTCCCGATATCAGTGATCGTGTCTACTGGCGGTCACTGAGTAGGGTGAACACTTTGAAGATATCACACAAACAAATAAAATATAATTTCTGTACGCCCTGGTATTGATCCACTCTCGGTTAGGAGGGTGTAGGGAAGGGTATTTAGAGCACATCAAAATTTCATAGAATAATTTGAGAATTTGACTGTCTCATCCCCCCTTCCAATCCAGCATTTTACCTTGCTTTCTCGAGTATGGGTTTGTTCAGCCATTGGCTTGCTAAACCTGTTGTGGCCTACACCCGAGTAGAAAGGCTACTGCTGCTTATAGGTTCTCAGGTAGACCTTCTCTTGGTGGTAACCTTGCCTAACCAAGGATATGGGTGCTGATGATAACTTAGCTCAGTCCACCCAGACCTTGGAGGCATTTACTAAACTGACCCGGCCACAGGTTAGAAACAAATGATGATTGTCTCATATATAATTCAAAATGTAAGCAAAATATGCACAGAATCTCAAGTTAACCTGGCTATATATTTCTTGCTTGCAGATGAAAAAAATACCTACACAAAACATTTAGCTCAAATTTTAGACAGAAGATTAAAATTTTATTAGTTTCATGGTTTACTTTTGTGACAAGGCCATGGTATCTACTCAACTTGACCAATGAAATTCCTGACTTTTTTCCTGATTTCCCCTGATCATTTACTAAAATTCCCAATTAAATAATATGTTACATCCTTATAATTCCCCCACCTCCGCCCGCATTTTCCTATTAATCCTTTTTATGAATAATAATAAGTTTTAAAATTTAAATAAACTCTTTTTAAAAAAAAATTCATATTGAAATTGTTTACTAGTACTTATAAAATATATTACACAACTACAAACAAAAAAGCAACATCTTGAATAACATTATTATTTACTGTTTTAATGATTATTATATTTCATATTTTGAGTAAAACCACATTTTCCCAGATTTATTTTGTAATTTATCAAATTCCTGATTTATTCCAGTTTTTTACCGATCACTTCAAATTCCTGGCTAATTCTTCGTTTTCCCTGATTTTCCCAGATCGTAGACACCCTGCAAGGCTCTAACACCATAGTTTGTCAAAGGATTTGAGGATTGATTTCATTAACTAGGTTGTGCTATGGGCTGGAATTATTGTTTTGACTATAATTAAGTTATGGTAGCTTGTTAATAACAATTTGTATACGCATTCATTTTGTACAAGATTAACACACCTTCGCCTCCTGTCTCTGGACCTTCTTCTTTGCCTGTCCCGGTCCCTGTCTCGATCGCGATCTCTATCGCGGGGCTCTCGCTCACGTGATTTGCTACGACGGCGCCTTGGTGAAGGTGATCGGCTATTGCGAGGCATCTAGAAGATACGTTGAAAAAATAGTTCCAAACCCTTGAATTAACTTTTAGGTTACAGATATGGATTAGAATCAATAAGTGAGCAAGTGATTGCATTGAGAAGTTTATACCTTATTTAACGTGCACAAATGGGTGACTAAAGTTAAAAAAAGACAACCCAACAAAACCTATTTTAACTTAACAAGCCATACTCATCAGAAAACATTGTTATGATAAGATTAATAAAGTCTTGTAGATTATGATGAGCAGGACATGCAGCGTGAATGGGAGATTTTAGAACCTTGTTCATGTTAGGGCCTACCGACTGGTAAACTCAACTCAAGAGACCATTGGGAAGACCTAGACGCAGATGGGAGGATAGCATTAGAATGATCTTAAAAGAGATAGGGTGTAATGAGGGGGCCTGGATGGATAAGATAAAAGATAGGGATATGACTGCTCCAGAGAAAATCTTATGTAGCCTACCAGTTAAAATGCAACTAACGCATTGCTAAAAACATTGGCCTCACCATAGGAAAAAACGGACAACAAATGAATGGTCACTGTTTTGATACAAACCACAACGACCCTGACAAACTAGTAGCACTTCATGCTCAAACATATATTGCCGATTTTGAGTTATGCTTTAGTACTAGAGGAATACAAGCCCTCCCCAATAATTGCAATGTTTCCCAGCTTCGTGGGTGGGAACTTGATCAATATATGAAGGGTTGATTTGGATAAGGGCTCAAGTCTATAATCATGAATACATACATGTTTTTTAATTTTTTAATTTTCATTATTATTTTTTGTCATTATTTAAACCAATATTGTTTATTATGAGTATTAGTTATACAAGTTTTTTTCAAAATTCACAAAATAAAGCTCTAAAAAGTCTAAATGAGGCCTTATCCAGCAAAAAAAAAAAATCCATTTTGAGCCCTTATCTAGGACACATAGGCCCTTATCCCAAAAAATGTCTGTTTATTTTAAGATTTTATATAAAAAAAGTTTGTTTTATACTTTATATGTGCTTAGTAAGCTTGCATAAATAGAGTACATGTCCTCTTTTGACATGTACCCTAATTAAAAAAAAGATTTTTTCATAAATACTTGTCAAAAATAGTTGTAATTATTACTTTTGGGTTCACTCAAGGCTACTTATCTTACTACACACTAGCTATAGGCTTAATGCCGCTTTAAACCAAACATTATATTTTTAGTAATCTATTATTTTATTAGTTTGAGTACACTTAAACAATATTTTACAAAAATTAAAATCGTACCACACAACAAAAACACCATAATATACTTAAGTGTTTTATTTCCTCCGCAACACAATGTCCATTTGGCACCTCTGTCTCCACTATTGTGGTAGGAGTGAAGAAGGCAGAATTTAAAGTTAATGTACCTGCATTTTCATGGAGTGTGTTTGGAAATCATTTAAGATAAGATACATTTTGTACAACCGAGATTTGAAACCTGATATTCCCATCTCCAGCAGTATGGTCTATTGGGAGAGTGAAGCCTTAGACCATTTAGCTACTGGTGTTGGTTTCACTGTATTCTTCAAGCCAAAAAGCAAAATGGCATGAAAGGGTTTATTAAAATGTTACATTTCTAATTTTCTTATTTCCTTATTCAGCGAAATCACATTCCTCATCAACATCCTCTGATGAGACCAGGGAGTTATAAAAATTGTGGTGCACTGGAGGAATGTACTTCACCAATCTCTTAATGTCATTCAGTTTAGCCTTTTCAAATGGTCTTTTGCCAATGTATTTTAATGTTGTCCCTCATTCAAATGATTTAATTTTGGTGATGTTGATTTCCTCAGAGAAGGATGGTTAACTTCTATTGTACACCATTCTTCACTTTTGTGTGAGTATTTAAAGTCGATTATGTTTTTTCTAAACCTAATATGAGCAATATTATTGATAAGTTTATCCCCTGTGGATGTCTTTATGGTATTCAAAGCATGTTTTAGTCTCATTCTACTTATAAGATAAAAAGCTTCAGACTCCATGAGAGTGGTGCGGAAAGGTGTTTTTTTCCCTGACTTTTGAACCAGTATGACAAATTCACTTGGATGATATACTGTTTCCTAATAGTTTTGTTTTTCTTGTTCTATTAATCCAAAGTCTCAAGTCACTTGGAAGCATTTAATGCCCAGAAGATATAAATTTGTTATCTATTTGTTCAACGACTCCTTTTTGAACTAAATTATATTCAAGTGAGAAGATGGTGTAATTTTTATTCTACCCTATACAAGAGTCTGACCGGATAGTAAGTTTTGCTGGGCTAACTGATTTCTTCATTTTATTAATAAACTTAAGTAGGCATGAACCAATTTCATCAGCTCCACATCCAGCAACATCCTCTATTCAAAGATACATTTATCCCTTTTCAGTATTGAGCACATGGATACCAAGATTGTACATCCATAGTTTGCGACAGTAAAAAGCTTCTGAAACATTCAAACGTGGCATTGGAAATATGTTTCAACACTTGTTTTTTCTCTGTGGTTTGTGCTGTGTGTTGTTCAAGGAATGACTTGTACATCCTTCTAATGTTGAGACATATCCAGATACTTTTTATGTGGATTGTAAATCCTGCTGCAATGGCTTGGCATACTTGGAAAAGAAGCCATATGTGTTTTTCTTTTTTCTTTAATGCCATCCAAAATTAGTCTTACCCTTGTTTTGGCATCAACTGTCTGGCAATGGAAAAAAACAACTCTTTGTTTGAAAATGAAATTCCCAAGAATAATTATTGAAGCTATGTTGGTCAATACATAATGAATAAATACCTAAATTCAAATTATAGTTACTATATATATTTTTTGGATAAAGGTTTAATACTAATATAAAAGACCATATCCAATAAAAAAGTAAAATATATTTTGGAAATGGGCATATGTTGATTAGATGAGTCCATATCCAGAATAAAAAATACAACTATATTTGGATAAAGGCCTATCACATACACAAGTCCTTAAGCAGTTTGACATTTTGAAATAGTGTTTTTAGAGGCCTAACTGACTGCACATAGGTCCATATCCATAAGTAAGAAGTACATCTTGTAAGAACATGAGTCCTTATCCAAAGAGAAAATTTTCACCAAAAACTCAAATTTCTTAAAAAAAATTAGATGAGCCGTTATCCAAATTAACCCTTCATATTACCAAATCCGGCCACCCCTGGTCTTAACCTTAGATAACCATCTCGCCTTTTCTTGCAAGCAGGCCTATTCATAGGTAAGTCATTTCTATATAAACAATAATAATAATTAAATATGATATAAATAAAACATTCTATCTATCTACCAAGACCAAGCAACAGTGAAACACAAACATCACCATTGTACTCTGCATAGTGATACTATTGGACATTTTGTTTAGTGAGCTTAGTCCACCCTAGTGAACTATGTGGCTATTATTAACGTTGAGAATAGCCTGTAGTTCTATTTATTGGTTGGCTTTAAAGTTGTTGAAACTACAATTGTGATAGGTATATAATAAATTAGTATTGAAGTGTGGCAAAAATTCAGTATGTTGAATAGAGCTAAAACAAACTGTACAGATGGTTAAGAGTGTATACATACCAGAACATGCAGATCACTCATCATCCCAGGTATGAAAATGAAACGCTTCTGCAATTGTCATTCATCTTAATATATCTTGATAACATGAGCAATAATACTATGTAGGCTACTTAACACTAATCTTTTAAATATAGAACTGTGAGCAGTATTTAATAACAGTAAGCTTAGCCTGAAACTGGCCCCCTTACTATCCTAGGGTGAGGATGACTGGAAAATCAGGCGATAATATAGCCTAATTTTAACAACATATCTTTAATTTTATAATAAACAATGAAATAGTACACAATTTTAGCACATCAACAAAAAATAGAGCGTGAAGCGCGTCTTCTTTTCTAACATAGAAACAGATCCGTTCAGAGTATGGAGGCCTTAACTTAACAATGCTAGACCCTGCAGGGAAATGTAACAAAGGGTAACAGTAAATGCTAATACACTAGTGTGATGAACATAATCATACATATCAAACAACAACCCAAAATGACTAATATCAAAATCAATGGGGCTAGGCCCGAAGGTTATTTAATCTATACAAATGAGCTCTAAAGTTGTACATATTTAAAACTCCTTCGTCACATATTAGCGATCACTGCAGAAGCTAGGTGTTAATGCGCTAACTACCCTCAATAAATATCATAATGTTACTCAAATGTAGCAATAATAACAATCAACAGTGGACCAAGTCCCAACCTATCATATAAGTGCCGTGCATCCTAATTTATTGTATTTATCCAGACGACACCTGATTATAAGCATAAGCAATGAATGGTTACAAGACGAGTGGTAAGCCCGAGACGCAGAGTTTGACTCTGCACACTCAATTGTGTATAAATATATCAACAAAGCCGATAGGCGCAATTAAATCGGGTTAGAGCCCAAATAAGATGGCAGAAAGGCGACGGCATTTTCAACTACCGCGAGAAGCGCATAGCGTTGCAAAGTTCAATATTTCAATATGAGTTAAGTCCTGAACAATAATTTTGACTGGTCCCCCCCCCATTACGCCGAAAGAGAATTTTGATGCAAAACAATAATCCCAGGCCCTACGTCGCCGTTCTCACCTTAGGTCAGCTGGTGGTGTAATAAGTAACCATCGACCACCAGCGTTCCAATATATATACAAAAATGAAATCACAGAGAGGGGAAGGGATGCTAGGAGAGGGAGGGAAGGAGAAGCGATAAACAAGACAACAAGAAGGATCGGGTAACTATTCGAACAATCTAGACGCTACGCGTGGTGGAACAAGGAACTATCTTCTTTTGTTTCTGGCCAGTCTCAGGTTTGATCCTTAGTAGCGGTCTGTTGAACGCTCCGCTAGTCTATTTGGCGGTTGGTTGGAGTGAGGAGGTCGGTGCTAGTGCTCGTGTGCTGCAGCTCATCAGGGAGGTTTGGTGAGTGTCACCCCATTCGATTTAGCCATAATACGTAACTCGTTACATCCAACTTGTAGCTTGTTACAAAACTAATCCATGAATATGGGGGTTCAAACCTGCCTGAGTGTATTATAGGGAGGCTTATCCATTTATTGGTTTTCAATGCTCTATATAGTACTAAAAATAAAAAATGTACCATTTCCATATTTCTTTCTCTCACTATTCTTACCTCATTATATTATGTGATTAATAACATTATATTGAGTCCTATATAGGCTCATAAAGTGACGTATTTTGGAGAAATTGTTCTAGGGTTAAAGCTAGTCGTAAATATGAGAGATAAATTTAATATTTTTTCTCTGATAAAAAAAGGACAGTTCATTGATTCTATCTATTAAAAAAATGTATTTTACTAATTTTATTTCCTTAGAAAAATTTGTCAAATGTGTTTACAGCATAATTTTCCAAAGAAAGTATAACTGGAAACATGGATATAAATACATAAAACAGAGATTACAAAATTCTGAACAAAGTGGTATATTAATTATCTATAGTCATCACTGAAAATCTGCCTAAAGCGAACAGCATTTTCTTGTTATTTTGAAACTACCTGGTGACGTGCTCTCGCAGCTTTAATTCCTAACCGGCTGCACGGAGCTTGGAGTGGGGGAGGGAGACATGGCAAGAGCAGGTAAGGAGAGAGAGGGGAAACAAACATCTGGCTGAATAAAGTCGTTTTGAAGCGGCTGAAAGGTTTTGCCAGTTCCTGTAGTTTTTAATTTTATGTGTGATTTTTCAGGCTGTTTTTTCTTCCATATTTAACACTGGTACACAACATGCATTGGTCATTTCCTCCCTAAAATATCATATGAATCCTAACAATTTACTATTTATGACTAATACTCTTTTCGTACACATGGATTCAAACAATGTCTTAAGACTTGTGGTTTGGATACCGGTCCTGTCAGAATCTGTACATGATAACAGACCGGAATATTGGAACCATGGCACTGGGTGGTAATTTAAGAACCGGCCTTCTCGGAGTAATCTGGTTTAGTCACACATCTTCATTCCAGCACGACTCCAATCTTATTTCATCCTCCAGCCACTCGCATCACCACCTTCTGATTACTAGGGAGACAAATATCAAACTTTCTTCTTTCCTTACCTTCCCAACTTTCTTTTAGCACCGTGTTTTTACTACCCGTTCAGGTTATACACCTATATTTACTAATTACACTAACGGGTTGGGTATTAGGAAGGTTTAATTTGGAGGAAATTCACCCGCATTTGTCTAAAGGGAGAGCAGAAAACCATTTAGGGAAAACCACCCTCAGTGCACCCGACTGGGATCGAACTCCGATCTCCTCGTCTTTGGCAGTCTAATCCAACACGAGTAGTGCGTTAGACCACGCGAACAGCAAAGCGGGAAAATCTCTTGTCCGTCTCGCTATAAAATGATGCTGATAGGCGTACTGTATTCCCAGTAATAAAAATTCTAAATGTTTTAATTGATTTATAAAAAATATTGTAGACGGAATGGTGTTTTTTCCCCATTTCAATGTATCCTATTCCTCAGTTACCCATTTGGTAAAATATTGGGAGGAACGCGTCCTTGAATCCTCATAGGCCATGATGCTGGTGTCACACCTAACCTCTCAAAAGATGCAGCTTAGAGCTTCATCGTACAGACTTGTTCAACACCTCGGCATCATTCACCCATTCAGGCCTTGTCGGTGCCGGAGGGAACTGTGTGAAGATTATATTTACTACCGTACGGCATAATGTTAATACAAAAAAAGTCCATAAATTAGTGAGGTGGGCTGCAAACCATTTTCCGATAACTGTATTTATATTTAAATTTTATCTCATGCAGTGCTAGATCATGTTTATTATAATAATTGATCCTGGTTAAAATACTATTTTAGCCATTGGATAAATAAACAACAAAAATAATAATAAGCTCAGGAATATTAAGGATATTTAATTGGTTGAAAAAAGATCTATATTTGAATGTTATATTTTTACTATTCCACATTGAATGTTATCCTGATGAAATTCCAAAACAAACATATTTGTCATATTTTTGACTGGCCTATGATGATTTTAACTTAGACTCTTGCAGACCATAACACTCCAAAAGTATTTATAGAACAATGTTTCATTTCGGCCTAAAATTATATTTGCTAACACAGGCATGTAATAAAGAAATGACTTTGAAATGTATTGCATTGTTTGCCTGCAATAAAAGTTAGGATTTTTGCAATTTTATATCTAAAATTAAAAAAACTTAAAACCCTCAAGTGTAAATCTGGGGTGGGCAATCCTGTCACCAATCACAACAAATGGCGAATATGCTATAAAAGTGTGGTGAATTTTAGTTTGCCAGCTCTCATAGTAGAATACACTTTTTCCTGGTGGTGTGTGTCTGTGGTAACTTGATATTTCCTGAACGTCATTGGAAGCCTTTCTCATATGCATTGAGTTCAAATATTGAGCCAATGTTTATGTAACTTGTCACACAAAGGGCTTGTCAAAATTCTCATAAAAATTTCTAACATTTTCAATTCAAACAATGTTCATTATTTATCTATGTCGGAGATGGTTGTAACTGGGTATTCAAGGTGTACATATTATAAATAAACTCATTCAAACAATGTGAGTAGTTTGTAATATTCGATTGAGCAACCTAATCTCTCAATTTTTACATGGTATGGCAAACTTCACTTCTCATTTGCCACACCTGTGACTCAAATGCAAAATAGGTTGCCTAACTTTTTTGTAGATGAAACACACATTTGATTTCAAAGAACTTTCCTTATTACATAAACGTGGTGACAAAGTAATTTTAGGCCAAAATATAACGCTGGGCGAGTTACACTTTTAAAGTGTTAATAGTCTGAAAGATTCAAAGCTAAGGCCATCATATTCCAGCCAAAGCAATATGGAAAAAAAATTTGCCCTTTGTTTTAAATTTAAATCAGAAAATTATTCAATGTGGAAAAGTAAAAATATGAAATAACATTAAAAAATAGATTTATTTAGACCACGTGAACAGCCTTAAGGCTATGACATAAGTATTCTGTAAATTAAGTAAAGGATAACACACATTAAGAAGGTATACGTGTTCAATCAATAGTAGTTATATTTCCCAAAAATTAAATTATATCTATATGTATATATGTATGTTAGATGTTAAAGTGTTTTTATTATAGCGAGTAGTCATATCTAAAAAATTTCTATTCATTGGTCATTTTGTGTAGCCAAACACCATCAAGTGAGCTCGATAAAAAGTCAATAAACCCAACCCTTTGACAAGCCAACATCCTTTTTGTAATATGTTTTTAAACACTAAACATCTTTTCTTTGGTTGTTGCTACTTATACACTCGTAATCCACATTCATGCAAAGGTATTTTGAAACAAAGATTATTATACAAATCTTGATAAGCCAAATGTCAATAATTTTGTTCTCTACCATGCATGTGTTTTGAAAACTACATTTGTTATGTCTACAAAAAGCAAGATAGTTGATTTTATAATTTTGGCGGTTGCTTGTTCACATACATAATTAATTACTTACTCTATGGAATTAGAAACTCGACAGTTCATTGCCACACTTACAAAAGTACAGTAGCCCCATGGCTTCTTTGGTGCTGACTGACAGCTCACAGCTTAAAGATTTGAAAAGTTACTAGACCAAATTATGTATCCCTACGCCAAACCATATGCTTTTAAAACACATGTGTATAGCAGCTGTCACTTCTGACGGTACAAATTTAGTTATATACCTAAATGTTGACTGTCAAAAGTCACCTGTGAGCTGTCAGTCAACCCCAAAGAAGCCATGGGGCTACTGTACACCACCTATCCCCACCCTGAGCTTGCTATATCCAGTCCACCTCATCACTATCAATCCCTATCCAAAGCTAGTTCTCTCCAGTCCACCTGATTACACCATATCCCTATCTTGAGCTAGTTCTATCCAGTCCACCCAATCAAACCCCATCTCTATCTAATTCTATCCAGTTCACCTCATTACACCATATCTATATCTTGAGCTAGCTCTGTCCAGTCCACCTGATTATACCCTATCCGTATTCTTTAGTTAGTTCTATCCAGTTCACCTGATAACACATTATCCCTATCTTTAGCTAATTCTATACAGTCCACCTCATTACACATTATCCCTATACTGAGTTTGCAGTATCCAGTCCACCTCATTAGACCTGATACCTAACTTGTTCTATCCAATCCCCCTCATTACACCCTGTTCCTATCCTGAGCTAGTTCTATCCAGTTCACCTGATCCCACCCTATCTATATCTCGAGCTAGCTCTGTCCAGTCTACCTGATTATACCCTATCCGTATTCTTTAGTTAGTTCTATCCAGTTCACCTGATAACACATTATCCCTATCTTTAGCTAATTCTATACAGTCCACCTCATTACACACTATCCCTATATTGAGTTAGCGGTATCCAGTCCACCTCATTAGACCCGATACCTAACTTGTTCTATCCAATCTCCCTCATTACACCCTGTTCCTATCCTGAGCTCGTTCTATCCAGTTCACCTGATCCCACCCTATCTATATCTTGAGCTAGATATATCCAGTCCCCCTGATTACACCATATCCCTATCTTGAGCTAATTCTGTCTGGTCCACCTAATTACACACTATCCCTATCTTGAGCTAGTTCAATCCAGGATATCTGATTACACCCTATCTCTATCTTGAAATAGTTCTACCCAGTTCCTCTGACTACACCCTATCTGTATCTTTAGCTAGCTCTATCTAGTCCACCTCATTACACCCTTTCCCTATCTTAAGCTAGTTTTATCCAGTCTAACTGATTACACCCTATCCAAATCCTGAACAAAATCCTTTGTTCATACTCTAAAAATGTAGACAGGCTTTAACTTTCTTATGGACTGTTGTTACAAATGGTTACGAAGAATCAATCACAGTTAGAGCAACAAATGAACGGATCAATGTGTGAATTAAAATGAACGAATCAATGATACAGTAGGCTAGTATGTAAATGAAAGTAACAATTTTCTCAGAATAGCCTTTTTATCAATGTACCAACATTTGATATTAATTCATAAACAATTGTGATATAGGTCTATTACCAAAAGGCTAGTGTTACTTTAATTGATCATAAAAAATCATGAAAATATTGTTTATGTTATAGAATTCGCTGAAATTGTTTAATTTCAACAAATTCAATTAGACAAATGAGAATGGAAGACCCATGCTTCTAAGGATAGAATGAATTTACTACCTATTTTTTTTTATATCACAATAAAACATAGGCCTATTTACCTATTATTATTATTATTATTAATGCTCACACTAAGAATACAAAAATTCAAATAATGTCAACATTAAAATTGTTTGTGAACTTTTACTAATTATAAAGTAAAAAATATACTCATCAAAGTCATGGGATAACATTCAGGCATATTGTGCAACTAGAATGGGTTCATCTGAGAACTAATGTAAATGTTCATTCACATAAACTTATCAATATGTTCCAAATATAATTTACATCAAATCTCGTGGAGTAATTCATATGTTTTAGGCCCTAGATAAAGTTGGGATTTTAATATTTTGTGAAAGATAATTGATGAGAAGATTCAAAATGATATGTTCATGAATATTGCAACTTATTAAATAGTGAAAAAAGTTTTAGGAAAAAAATGTATGTTTAGGTTATTTTGGTTTATTAAAATAAACATATCTATTGCATACTGGTACTAAAATACTTTTTTGATGCCGTTTCAGAGAGTTCCATTCCTTTAAATATCCACACACTAATGTGAAGGCAAGTTCAATTTTAACTTTCTAACAAAAAAAAAAAAATACAAACAAGTTTAATAATTATACTATTCAATCCTCTATATACTTTTTGTTTATTAATAATTTTATAATATATGTTTTAGTGTAAGATGATGAAGAATGTCTGTAATCTCCGAAGCACATACTATTCCTGGACAGTGGACGATAGGGCTATTATACTTTCCCATTGGGTGGCACAATATCTTGTTCCCATTAAGGCTAGGCCATATACAGACATAATCCCCATCTACAAAGTTTATAAGCTTCACATTCATATAGTCCTTAAGTTCATAATGGTACTTAGAAATGTAAATTGAGTCTACACAGTCTGTATCCTTAATCACATGACTGTGCCAACTAATGATAAAACCGGAGACTAAGTTACGTCAGATTAATCTCTTTGAAAGAAAATTGTCTCAATCATGGAGCAAGCAGACATGATTTTTTAAGTAAAGGTTATAAAGAATACTAATGGGAAGTTTAACTTACCAAGCGAAACCAAACTTTGATTTTTTTAAATTTTCTGAAAAATATTTCAGAAATTAGCCCCATTTGACAAACTATCATTTCAGTTTGTATTTGTTTCCATAGCAAAGGACCCTTTTGCTGCCATTGGTGCTTTCATGTTGATGTGTGAGTACATATTTACTTTGCTGTGGACCTGGGGTTGGTAGTCCTTAGAAAGTTTAAGTTTTAAGCAAACTTCTACAGGGAGGTAAGTACTAAGGTCTTTAAGTATCAGGATTCTGTATACAGTGCAATCTTTTAATATGGAGTCAATCTCTTGCAGAGCACTCAAGCACCTCACAGATATATGGATTCTGTAGATATGGGACTATAAAACTCTAAGGATGTGGATCTTACTAAATATCTGGGTGAGGCTTAAGGCTCCGGCAAAGATTCCATATCTGTAGGTCCATAGTCCGTGTTCCTGGGTCATAATAAATTCTACTCGCGATTACAAAGTCAATATCCGTAAGCATGTGACCGTTTCAACCAATGAGATAGTAAGAGACTTCGCCCAATCCAAAAATTCAAAAGAAAATTGTCAGCTGATCATAATATAAGAATTTAATAAATCAAAAACCACTTTGTTGAGAAAACTTCCAATAATCAGTATATACTAAAATGTAAGTTTTAAGTACAATCACAAGAACTATATTTAGGCTATAGCTCGATTTTAGCTAACAAACTTAAAATAAATGTTTACAATAAACTGAAAATGCAAAACAGATGTAGGGCCTATTAGAAATTTGGATGAAAACATAACAAGCACTTTTAATATTTTTTATAATATGGGTATTGAACCTACAAAAGCAAAGCCAATATTTCTGAGAACTTGGTATTTCTCAGAAAATATTTTCCTAGAAGCCGCTCTTCCCAGGGTGTTTAGATTTTTAGAAAAATGTATGTTATGTATATTATGTTTCCATAGCGACGGATCTTCTCACTATCATTTATTCTTTTATTTCAATGCGTATGCACATATTTACTCCGCTGTGATTGGTAGTCCGTGTAAAATACTCTGTAGAAAGTTGAGGTTGGGCAACTTCTACAGAGTAAAGACTTATGAATAAGGACTTTGTTACCAGAGTAATCTGATGTTATGGCATTGATTTATTAGGGCCCACGGACCTGCGGATACGCAGTGTGTTGGGGCCTTTAGTTGGTACAATAGTATACAATCTATATTCTATATTTGTCCTATTGAAGTGTCAAGATTATTATTATTATTATTAGCACCGCGTCTTACTACCCGTTCGGGCTATATGCACTTACACTAATGTGTAATGGTAGGGTGAATGTGAGATGAAATGGAGGACCTACAGTTTAACGTGGAATCCGAACCACGGTGGAGGCCTGGCATTCCCCACATTCACAAGATGTCTTCTTCAGAAAGTGTCAATAAATTTATAGATAATAATGCAGTGATCTACAGTACATAAAAGTAGTGAGCTAGCCTACCTACCCAAAATTAAGAGCCAAAGTTGAAAAAATATTTAAATTATTGAAATACTTGCCGTTGGCTATGACGTGCTTGGTTGCCAAAATTTACATTCAATCTTTTTACCAAAGCACTTTATCAATTTAAAATTACAATTTAACTAATTAAAGACACAATCATTACAAGATGAAAATATTAATAAAAGGACTGTCACCGATTTTTGGTCACTTTAATTCATATCTGATAAAGGTCGAAACTTATTTCACCAACATAGGGCCATTATCATTACCGAGGCAAGCGTCGCCAAGATTAAAGACACAGTATTTAACTTTATAGCGAATAATACAAAACAATACAAAGAACACAGTCAATCCTCAATACAATCAGAATAAAAGTCTTATATTACCTAAAGGCTCAAACGTATTTTCAAAGAATAATTTAACAACACCAACAAGAAAATACAACAAAATATTTTACTTTAGACAAGAAAAGCAATTAACAGGTTTGCAACCAAACTGTTATAAAAATGTATGCCATTTACTATTTAACTTTTTAAATATATGTAAAAAATATTAACTAAAATAAAAAGTTTTATTTTTTTTTAACAAATTTTATTTCGTATTTTTTAATAAACAATTTAAGCTATAAAACTTGGTAGAATTTTGAAGTATGAAAAATAAATATATTTTTAAGTATTTTTCGCATAGCATGATAAACGCGGGAAAGGTAGGAGCATGAACTAACTATATAAGAACATATTTTGTAAGTGGACGCCTAGCCATGATTATTTTGCAGAATATGTTTGTCAAACTTTACCACCAGTGTCACACAAATCGTATGTGCATGGTTTAGTTTTGCCTTATAAGCATACAAGGAATAATCCATTGGCTTAAAGATCTGTCAATAAATGTTTAGCATTGTATGACTATATGGCTCAGACGATAACTTTAGTTAAATAGATGAAAATAATAATACTAATTCATTATTATATTCTGAGTGGAAACTAGGGCACAAAGTTCTTAAGTGCGTAGATTTATTTCCAACAAAATGTATTTTTAGTGACTAGAAAATACTAATTTAAATTAAATAAGCACTTAATTATTTATAAATGAAATATTATATAAATATTTGATCTAACATAAATAACAAATTCGTATTTAACACCTAACAAAAATGCTTTAAATGTGAATAATTCAAGAATTATTGTTGATGAAAACTGAGAAAGATTAGAATTAGGTACCAAGCCCACGCATTCGCAGCTGAGCCTATCATGATCATGTCGAAACGTAAAATAATAATCAGTTTAGTCCGCTAGTAATGGTAATAAGGCATTGAAACTCCCTATTTATTTTCACTATTTATTTAGTACTGCACAACCATCGGGTGTCTGTATGTTGATTTTATGAGTCTTGTTATTTTACTCTAAATATAATTAAAGCTCAAACTATCAAAGGTGGTGATTTCAGTGTCGATCATCTACCTGATTTACACGTACTGTATATTTATTATTATTTTAATTTCAGTGGCATATCAACATTTAGGGCACCGGCGTTCAATTCAATTCTATGCGCCTTAGGCTGGGCAATTTTATTTATTTTGAATCTGATTATTTTTTGTTGATTTTTTCTTATACAAAAACAATGAATTAAAAGATTACTAATAATTGTAATTCTTACTAAAAGTGTATCATGCCAATAAGCACCATGTGTTGATATCTATGGTGCTGGTAGCGCTAGAAACTTACAACGTCAAAGTTAAGGTAATCGCTTGAACGCATAGTTAAATGTTGTTTATTGATGTTACATATTATGTTTTAACTTGATTTTATTATGATAATTTTGTCACAGTAACTAAAAAAAAAGTCAGCCAAGGAAATAGGAGTTGCTGTGGATGCTCAAATTGGTATAAAAACACTACGGAATATTACATTTTAGAGATTTCCTTGTAGGTGATGGTAAGAAGAAAAATGAAACAAGCTAGCCAGACAACAGAAATAAGCCAATACATCTATTACTATGTATCTTAACTCTTTCTCAATTATTAATAGGCCTAAAGCCAAGAACTAGGTCAAAACAACAATCAATTTCAATAGTTTGAAGAAAATTCAAACTAAACTCAGTATAACAGTACATTTAACTTTTGTAGTCTCTACAGGACAACTGCTAGTCCCTATGGCGCTTTTAAGTTTAATCTTCAAGTTTTAGAAAAAATAATGATTAGTTTAAATCAATATTTGCTATTGTTGGTTAATAAATGTTAATAAAAAATTTAGCCCATCCTAGCCTAAACTAGGCTTGGTTGACTTTTGAAGATTAAGTTATAGGCCTACTAGAATTGGCTAGCTTGTAATAAATAATAAAATTATAACTGAAATACATAATTAGGAGTAACATGTTTCCTTGTGTTTTTGTGTTGTCCAATATTGCACGCGGATTATTATTTTATGACTTTAAATAAATTTTAATATATTTTAATTTAAAATCGACACACCTATTATATTTGATAATTTGATTTCATGAACAAAAATACTAGCTTACTTATAACAAAGTAATAAATAAAGCAAATTAAATGACCATAGTACAAATAATATGTGATAGCTACAGCTTGAAGTCCTACTGTTTATGTAACATTATAATATACTTACTTAATTTTAACATTATAAAATGTTAAACCCAAACTCATATGCATTAAAACTTTATTTGTTATACAAGTCAAGTTTCCAACTTGAACTCAGTCAAACAAGATTACATTTTTGTAAACCATATATAATTATGATTCCCTTCATGCTTAATATGCTTATCTATATTTACTATCAGCAATTTCCTTCAAAGCTTCATGTGCCTTCACTACCAGCACCAAATACGTCTAAACACGGTGTTTATATTAGGCATTGATCTTTCTAATATAACTGGATAGACACACGTGGCTGAGGTTTTCGAGCTGTCGTCTGCATACCATTATTTAAGAGAGAGGTAAACCTTAGGGTATTTCTTTCTCTTCTACACACATACAAGGCAATGTGGCATTTTTAAATATTTCGATAATTTGATTCACTATATGAGATACATCAATTTTTGTTTTGTTATATTAAATAATTGTGTTAATAAAAGGTTTGAAGAGCATAAAACAGTTTGAAGCTCGTGACTTGTTTCTTTAATTAAGTTGATGTTGGCTTTTGTGTTAATACTTTCTACTAGTTCATAACCTAAATGATTGTTTGGGCGTAAGACTTCTACAGCAAATTTGTCATTCAAACAAATGTAGTTAAGCTTGTAAAATTTAAAATCCCCCATAATGATAACAAAAATAATAATAATTTACATTAAAATATTTGTTTAGCTAGCTCAAATTTCGGCAACAATTTTTAGGCTCTTTGGAAGTAGTTTCCCAGCTCAGGATCTATGGTTGGTTCACTCAGTCGAAACAGATGCCCAATCTGTATGTAGGACGGGAGGAAAAGGCCAAAACAGATTAAATACTAAAGTTTTTTTTATAAAAAATATAAAAACTACAACTCTTTATGTAACAAAAAGAAAAATACAGTTATGGGAATAACTTTAACCTGATTGAAGGACCGAATACAAGTGAACTACACCACACAACAATAACCCTGTATTATCACTCTTCCCATGCACCCAACCTCAACAATATATTTGGAAATGCTAAAACCCTTTATGCTACAAAGAAAAGCATAACAATGATTGAAATAGCCTTACCCGGTTTGAAAGACAGAATACAAGTGCCAAGCTGTACAAAAATGAACGTGTATTATCACTGTCCTTATGCACCCAACATCCACAATATCATAGGAATTGTTACAACGACCCTTGATATTACAAAGAAAATTATTACATTTAGGCCTATTAGTCTATATTGGCTTCACTCAGTCTGAAAGACCGAATATAAGTGCAACATGCCACACAACAATGAACATATATGATCATTGTTCTCATGCACTCAACATCAACGATACGATAGGAATCGTTAGCACAACCCTTGATATTACAAATAAAAATACTACAATTATTATAATGGCTTTATTTACCCAGTCTGATGAACCTAGTACAAGTGTACTGGACATCAATAATACAATAGGAATTGTTGTTATTCTACTAGGTCACACCAACAGGAAGTAAAACACTATAAAAGGTGATACAAAGGGGTTAGAGGTTACCTAAACTTTCTTATTTTCAGACAGGATCAGGCACCTTGTCCGAGACTTCTTGGCAACCAGATGATTGCTTAGTCAACTATGTAGGACGAATTATGTTTTTTGCTGCTATCACCAGATTTCTTTCTTAACAACCAATTTCACGAAATTAACAATTTTAGTTATGAAACGGTATACACTTAAAATCTTGACTCTTAAAAACATTCCCTCTCATTTACAATGCAAGCAGCATACTCGGTCTCTATGCTAAACAAAATACTACACAAGTATATAATTTTACATAGTTTCACATAAGAGTCCATTCCCACAGTTTCGTTGATCAATGATCCATAGAACGATGAGAACTCACCAGTTATACAAGCTGCATATAATAATTATTCGTATATCTTTTGATTTATACGACAATGGTTTGTTGCCTTGTCACCATTCTCACCACCCAAACTCGCAACAAACTAATTAAAAAAATAATCCTCTAGACCAGCGGTTCCCAACCTTTTTCAGTCCACGTACTCCCAGCTGGCCCAGTTCCTTTCCACATACCCCTAACCCCCGTAAAATCTCTTCCACCCATTACAGATTACGAAAACTTCTCTAAAAAAGGTATATGTTGAATTCAAATAAAAGGTATATTTTTTCATTATATAATTTTTTATTTTTGAAATAAGCAAAAAAATTAACACAAAGAGTGGAAAAAAGAAAAATTAATGTGATATTTGGGACTGTATTGAATTACAAAGTTTAAAAAATTAGGCTCAAAAGAGGATAAATACAATCTCAAATCGGGAGCTGCGTCTAATTTGCTTCTATGTTTATTTTCAATACAAGTATACGAAGAAAACGCCGTCTCAGCAAGCTCTGTGCTAGTAAACAGCAACAAAAACATCATGACTTTTCTAGAAAATTCAATGTATTCGTGTCCGTGACAAGCCCAAAAACTGACTAGGTTCACCATTCCATCATTGAAGAGGTTCTTCAGAGTGGTATGTGATACGAGCTCTAGCAACTTATCCTTCTCAGGAATCGACAATGAAGCCGGTTCAAACTACTCTTCTTTGATAGGATTAGATATCCACCGATCACCCATTTACGGGTGTGAAAAAGTCTTTTAAACGAGGATTTTAATCTTTAGAACTGCTCAATTATCTTATCACCGACTGCTAAGTTTATCTCGGCTTGTGACAAGAAATCGTGAAGTGTTTCGAATACTTCATGGTGTACTATTTTAAAGTTCTCCATGGATTCAATTTTGTCTGCAACTTGAAAAAGGTTAAAAAAAATTTGAAGTGAAAGATTGAGTTTATTAATCTGGTGGAAAATGTCACTCAGGTATGCAAGGCTTTGTAGCCATTCAAAATCATGAATCCTGGATACAAGATTTTTAAAAGGATGCTCTTCCAAAAAAAGGGCTACCTTCTGTCGAAGTTCAAACAGCCGTGTCAGGACTTTACCCCAGGATAACCACCTAACTTCGGTGTGCAGAATGTCCACGTCTTCACACAGAAATTTAAACAACCTGGAGTTGGTAGGATTCACTTTGATAAAGTTGACAACTTTGACCACTTCATCAAGAACTTTTTGAAAATATGGAGGCACAGGTTTCAATGCAAGACTCTGTCTGTGAATACAGCAGTGCGTCCATTTCATTTTGGGGACGACTTCTGCCACGCGTGCACGAAGGCCTGAATAGCAACCTTCCATGGATTTTTCTCCATCTGTGCTGAGCCCAACGCATTTTGACCATAGAATTCCTTTTTCAACGAAATATTGATCAATTGCTTCAAATACGTCTTTATCGTACGACCCTTCAATGGGCGACAAATAAGGAAATTTTCTTCGAAATACAAGTCTTTCAAGTACTTAGCAATTACGAGTAGCACATACAACACAGAGGATCTTAGGGCAGTCCTCTTCTACTATACATGAAAACCCGTAGTTAATGTAGCTGTCCAAGTACCTTCTTTTATTGTTTACTATTCCCTCTGAAGAAGAAGAAGAAGAAGATACTCCAGTTTATTTACTCACCTGGTCTGGTACTGGTTCTTGTACCTGTTGTGGTGTCGTACTGTTGGTCCAATCAGTGTCAGATGATGTGCATGATACTTCAGTTGGTGGTTCAGTCAACTTTCGCTTCCGCACAGCTTCAGTTTTTAGGCACTGGTCCATAGCGTCAATCACGTAAATAGTAGGTAGTTGATAGAAAAATTGGCCTAGACTTGTAAGAATAACACGCACACGCTTCAATACAAGCATCCACAACAAAAATTAAACACAAAACGAATTAATCAATTCTTTGTCTTTATGCACAGCCTGGCATGGGTCAACGATCAAATCTAAAACACTGAGGAAGGAGAGCTCCAATATTAAGTGGAGGGATGAAGGCGTGGGGTTGGGCATGGGTGGGAGGAGGGAAGGCCGATCCTTCTAGCGGATGTAACCCCTTGCCCCTCTTGTGTGGCGCCGACGGGAGGAAGGAAGGTCGATCCTTCCAGCGGACACAACTCCTCTTTCATCAAAGATTTTATTGAAAGGAAGGCCAATATTACAACTGACAATATTAGTAAAAACTTATACCTACTTTTTACAATTCTTTTTCATCTTTTTAAATTCCTTTGTTCTTTTTCTTTAGCAGGTGGCTGCCATTACCTTTTTTTTCGCGTACCCCTTAACGGCCTTGCGTACCCCCGGTTTGAAACCGCTGCCATAGACAATAAAAATTCCCTCAGACAATCATCTCGAAGAAACAAGCCCTGTACACTCAATCAAAGTGAATGAACAACCTCGCTAGAAACCACTTCTTCAAGCGGCAAAGGAAGACAACACAAAACCCACATTCAAAGCTAAACGTGAAATACCAACATGAAAGCCAAATATAGTGTTACAAGCTTTAAACTAACTTATTTCTTTTTGGTTATCGAATTCTCAATATACTATTAGTTCTGAAATCATATATAATTCAATAGCCAACTTTAAATATATTGTAATATAGTAGTACTTCCTACAATCTTGTAACATTAATGATTGTTTGAACGTTAAGATTTCTACACAAAGTATGTCGTCCAAATAAATGTAATACAATTTTTAGCTACCTTATTTCATTATATTTATCAAATTTTCAATATAATGAGTTCTGAAAACAAAATACAAGCTAAGAGCCAACTTTAAATACATTGTAATATAAGGGTGATTTACACGGTTCTGTTTTTATTCGCTTTGAACAGGTTTCTTTCTAAGTTGGCGAATTCGCTGGTAAAATATTCTAAAGGCGCAACTTCTTTTATTTTCTCGCATCATTATTTTGAAGACGCGGAAAATAAAATTCGCTAGCTGACAAGTTGAACATGTCCAACTTTAATGCTCCCGCAAAGCGAATAGCTAGCTGCTTTTGCTAGCAGCGTCAAAAGAAGCGGCGTGTCAGCGCTTTAAAGAGCGACCAGCGAAGGGGTCTGCCTTAATGCGCATGCGCGAGACAAGCAGCTTGCTACAAAACTTGTTTGAGACGCACGTGCGAGGTGAACTGTTTTGACTCCATGACACCCAAGACAGGCTAAACGCTGGTGACTCCCCAATGTTTAGAAGCATTGTGTAAACGTTTATCAACTTGTGAATTTTGAAGCCAGATATTCGCTCTAGGAAAGTGTCAAGGTGGAGTCAGCGAATATCGTCAAAAGCAGTACCATCTAAATCACCCTATAGTAATACTTAAAACAAGCCTATAGCCTGAATGATCGTTTGAACGTAAGACAACTATACAAAGTTTGTCATGCAAACAAATATAATCAATTATTAAGAAATCATGTTCTTATAGTTATAGTTATTTTGTTTTTTCAGATAAATAGTGTAACAAATATTGAAATGCTTTGAGGGACGGGCCTCGATTAACAATAAAGCGACAAAAATAAACTAAAAGTGGGCAAGAATGTGTGCTTACAAAAATAAAAATGGAAATTAGACGGTGAAATGTTTTTTCTAATACCTTACTTAAAGGAAATCCCTACTATCACTTCCATAAATCAAACTGAAGAGGAAACACATGAATATTGCTCTAGCAAATTACACCTAATCATCCACCACCCCTCCCCTCTCCCCTAGTATGGTAGCAACTATAAGAAAATGTACACCCCATCAGAGGGCCATTGAAAAACCCCAAGTTTTTTAAGTGCTTTCCAGATTAGAAATATAAACACTGAGCCAACCTTCACCACAACAATATCAACACGAACCAGTGACAACATCCACCTATTATTCGCACCTTTAACTATTCAAGTGACAGCCACAGCTCTCAACGATATGGCGAGACGCAAGTTCCTCAAACAAATACGAACCTTTCTCAAGAATTTACCAATTACCATGACACAAGAACAACATATCAATTCTGTGGAAAAGACGGCTAGTGTTCAAGATTATTATAGTAGCTTTGTTGTTGGTAATCTTGTATTAGTAACTAAACATAAATTGATAAAAATAAACTTACCTCAATAAAACCGCTAGTTTTTTTAAAAGATTTATTGCTTCCTCAAAAGCCATGTCTTGTTTAATTATTACTTATCACCACTTTGATATATACCAACAACTTATTGAATTTATTTTGAGATAAACGAAAGTATTAAAACTAAAATCTCAATCATCTATTAGTTCCTTGTATAAAGTCTAATTTTCTTCTTCTGTCTTCCTTTTATAACAATTTTATGAATTGGAAAGAGTTTACACTTATGTTGCTCGCTATTTTGAATATCCTCCTCTCCTTCTAATAACATTGATATTATACATACATCTTCAGTAGACAGAAGAAACATTTTTACAAATATGTAGTAGGTACACTACATACGACCTCTCGGTTTATGGTATGAAAACTCACGCAAATTTCGTGCATGAAACGGTACGTGTCAAAAACGACCGATACATGATGATATGAACTGACCTTAAACCCATCACACACCTAGAAAAAATTTCCAGGGTGATTAAGACACTTTATTTGGTTTAGAATTATTGCAATAAAGTTGGCATAACATAGGGTACAAAAACCACTCTCCAAATAAACACAGATAACCCGTTAAGGCTATAACGCTTTCTCAATAACTAAAATAAATATTGTTTGAACATCTACGCAGTACAACGATACTCTCTGAGAGAGTAGGGGAGAGTGTGGCAAGACGGGGCACTTAAACAAATAAACAGCTGTAGTGAATAAAACACAATTGAATCTGGAAAGTATGTCTTTATTAGTATAATATTATATAGTATTTATAAAATTGAGATCAACATTATATTTTCAAAATTATAGTAAACACAAATTTTGTAGTTATATAAGCCAAAAACTTCATATTGCCCCACCAGGTGGGGAAAGATGGGAAAACACGTGGGGGTAAGATGGGGTTAGTCTTTACATATATCACAAAGATGAACAGATTCATCGTCTTCGTCCTCCTCCGCTGCACACGAACAATGAACCCATTTCTGGCATTGCCAGCAGTTAATTCATCCTTCATTTGATTGTGAATATAAATATAAACAATATAGGCATTCGGAATCAGAAGTCTTGGACGATGATGAAGAATCAGATATTTTCCTTTTGAGTGGAGGCCTTGTTTTAGGTCTAGTTTTGTTCACTTTCTCACTTTTATGGTTTGACTGATCAACCTTTTTCTGTTTGGTAGTTGACAGTGCAAAGTCAAAACTATTTTCCAAGTTTACCTTAGCTTTATTTTTCTTTATTTTTTCCTCTTCCCTCTTCTTAGTATTTTTTAAACATATTTTCTTGTTATTTTTCAGCTTTCACATTAATCTCACTTTGTAAATAATTTTTATAAGGGTATTCAGTTATTACCGCAGTTTTTCCGTGGTTTCGAGGCTTCTTGTTAATTCGGATCCCACTGCAACTAGGTATTGGTAAAATGTACCCAGGAGAACAAGATGGCTTTGAAAAAACCTTGAAAAGTTGAGAGTTTGGGGTAACACATACGAGTGAACCTTGGTCAGCGGCAGGGTTGGGATCTAGGACGGCAACAGGATCAGGACCTTGTACGGCAACAGGCTCGGGACGTTGGTCCGCCGTAGCTGGACCTTGTATGGCAACAGGCTCGGGACTTTGGTCAGCAGAAGCTGGACCTTGTACGGCAACAGGCTTGGGACCTTGGTTGGCAGTAGACTCTGGATATTGTACGGCAACAGGCTCGGGACCTTGGTAGGCAGTAGCTGGACCTTGTATGGCAACAGGCTCGGGACTTTGGTCAGCAGAAGCTGGACCTTGTACGGCAACAGGCTTGGGACCTTGGTCAGCAGTAGCTGGACCTTGTACGGCAACAGGCTCAGGACGTTGGTCCGCCGTAGCTGGACCTTGTATGGCAACAGGCTCGGGACTTTGGTCAGCAGAAGCTGGACCTTGTACGACAACAGGCTCGGGACGTTGGTCCGCCGTAGCTGGACCTTGTATGGCAACAGGCTCGGGACTTTGGTCAGCAGAAGCTGGACCTTGTACGGCAACAGGCTTGGGACCTTGGTTGGCAGTAGACTCTGGATATTGTACGGCAACAGGCTCGGGACCTTGGTAGGCAGTAGCTGGACCTTGTATGGCAACAGGCTCGGGACTTTGGTCAGCAGAAGCTGGACCTTGTACGGCAACAGGCTTGGGACCTTGGTCAGCAGTAGCTGGACCTTGTACGGCAACAGGCTCAGGACGTTGGTCCGCCGTAGCTGGACCTTGTATGGCAACAGGCTCGGGACTTTGGTCAGCAGAAGCTGGACCTTGTACGACAACAGGCTCGGGACGTTGGTCCGCCGTAGCTGGACCTTGTATGGCAACAGGCTCGGGACTTTGGTCAGCAGAAGCTGGACCTTGTACGGCAACAGCCTTGGGACCTTGGTCAGCAGTAGCTGGACCTTGTACGGCAACAGGCTCAGGACGTTGGTCCGCCGTAGCTGGACCTTGTATGGCAACAGGCTCGGGACTTTGGTCAGCAGAAGCTGGACCTTGTACGACAACAGGCTCGGGACGTTGGTCCGCCGTAGCTGGACCTTGTATGGCAACAGGCTCGGGACTTTGGTCAGCAGAAGCTGGACCTTGTACGGCAACAGCCTTGGGACCTTGGTCAGCAGTAGCTGGACCTTGTACGGCAACAGGCTTGGGACCTTGGTTGGCAGTAGACTGGATATTGTACGGCAACAGGCTCGGGACGTTGGTCGGCAGTAGCTGGACCTTGTACGGCAACAGGCTCGGGACCTTGGTCGGCAGTAGCTGGACCTTGTACGGCAACAGGCTCGGGACCTTGGTCGGCAGTAGACTCTGGATATTGTACGGCAACAGGCTAGGGACCTTGGTCAGCAGTAGCTGGACCTTGTACGGCAACAGGCTCGGGACCTTGGTTGGCAGTAGACTCTGGATATTGTACGGCAACAGGCTCGGGACCTTGGTAGGCAGTAACTGGACCTTGTACGGCAACAGGCTCGGGGCCTTGGTCGGCAGTAGGCTCAAGTACTTTGTCTGTAGTTACAGACAGTGCAAAGTCGTGTTCACCAAAAACAGCTGGATTGAGTGGTCAAACACCTGTCTTGCGGAAACCATTTATTGCAGTTGTCATTGTCACTGATCTCACAAAGGCGTTTCCATAAAGTTTTTCTATTTGTAACTCTGTAAAAACACGACCAGGGTTTGACCGAAGCCAAGTAGCTACCTCTTGATCGTAAAATACATTCAAAGGTTTCATGAGACTCACATCAAGGCGCTGTAAGCGGTGAGTACAATGTGGGGGAAAGCATAACATAATGACACCATTGTCTCTCACGTAATAAATAAAGCCATGTTTTATTTTGTGTGTGTGAAGTGTCCGTCAAGCAGGATCTTTACTTGCTTGACTCCATGCCACAAATTTCTTGAACCATGACACAAATATTTCCGACTGCATCCAACCACTTGAATGGTATTCAGACCATGCTCCTGGGGGACATTCGTTCATAAGCTTATCATTTTCATGGACGCGAGAAAATACAAAAAGGGGAGGCTTATATGTTCCGGCAGCACTGAAACCAACTTCAATGGTGATCGTATTGCCTTTCTAAGCAGATGTCAGGCAGCCAACTTGACTTCTGCCTTTCAGCGAGTGTATTTTAGATCTGTGCTCTGGGACTACTGACATGCTAGTCTCATTACAATTGTATATCCTGTCTGGGGTTGACTCAGGTCAAAAGATCAAAAAACTTCCCAACATTCACTTTGTTTAAAGCAGCTGCTCTAGCCGCACTTATGGCTTCTGGTTTTCTAAGTGTCAGTTGGGGGTGGTGAGATTTAAATCCACTTGGCCAATCTTTGCCAGCTATTTTTTAAAATCTTTATTAAAGCTATGATTTTTCTTAAAATTTTCAGCCCACTAATATCCTAAGAGCCTGAGGTCATATGAAGTTAGGCCAAACAACCTTTATTCAATTTTTAAAATGTAGTCAACAATAAGGTCCTCTTATTCCAAAGAGAAAACAGTTTGAATAGATCTCAAGGGTGTAACTAAAATTGGGTTTTGTTGATTTTGATAAATATTTCCGGAAGCAGAAACTATCAAAACTACCCTGTCCAGCAGCAGTTCTTTGGCTTTTTTCACTTTTCTTTCAAAAGTTGACTGTGGAACATTAAATATTCTGGCTGCCTTCTTATAGCCGATTTCTCCGCTAATAATGGATTCAATTGCACCTTTCATAGATTCTGGTGATTATCTTCTCCAATCCGACTTCCTTTGGTAGTGTCTCACCATCTCATTAAATCTGAAAAGAATAAAACAATTGTTGAAATACGAGTGGGGCAAGATGGGGTACTACCCCGTCATGCCCCTCCTAAAATGTCTTGTCCCACTGGTGCCATTTAGCGTGTTTACTGTCTGGCCTGGGTTAGGTTTTGAGTAAGATTACATTCAACCACTGTAAAAATATCCTTATAGACTTACAAACTACCTATTTGACTAATATGACAAGAAATATGTTATGTAGAATACTACTTACCAAAACACACGTTCAAATGAGCCAACAAAATAAGGCCAGAACGAAAACCACTAACTTTAGACTAAAACATCCACACAGAGCAAACAATGCGATCAAAATGGCCGTTGTGCTCAACGTTGTTTTTTAATCTCTCACTGCAACTAGTTTGCTATTTTTCCGCACGATAGAAGCACCGCTGAGCCAAGAGCTTCAGTATCCCGTATTACCCTGCTAACCCATATTGCCCCACTCTCCCCTACTTCCATCTATTAGCAAATGCAAAAAAACATTTGGCTCTGAATCTGATCAGTGTCATGTTTTATTATAAGCTACCTTTTTTTTAGCACTGCGTATTACTACCCGTTCGGACTGTATGCATATGTAATAAGTGCGCTAATGTGCTAGGAACGAGGAAGTATACCCACAATTGCTTGGAGGGATAGTGGGAAACCATTTAGGAAAAACCACCCTTAGTTCACCCGATCGGAATTTGAGCCCCGATCTCCCCGTCTTTGGCAGTCTAGTCTATTACGAGAGTGACGCCCTTGACCATGCTGCTTCGGAAGCGGACTATAAGCTATTTATTATGTTTTCTTGCAACAACTACTCTGTAGGGCATATGACAGATCAGGGCTATATTCCTTTCACTAAATAATACTAAGATAAACGTATTACGCGTAAACACAAAAACCTATACATACAAAAATTGTAACGTGATATGGAGTTTTGGTCATTTCCGAGATTTACACACAACATTTGATCAAAACATCCAACATATTGCTGGAGGCAAACATTCATGTTGGATAGTGGTATTGATTTAAGTAGTTCTTACATATATAATTTAAATAAAAGTATTTTAAAGGTTACAACTTGTGAATGTGTGGAATGCCAGGCCTCCACCGTAGTCCGGATACCACGTTAAACTGTAGGTCCTCCATTGCATCTCACAATCACCCTACCATTACACATTAGCGTAAGTGCGTATAAACCGAACGGGTAGTAAGACGCGGTGCTGCTAATAATAATAATAATAATAATAATAATAATAATAATAATATTTTAAAGGTTAAACGAGTACAAAAAGTAAATATTAAAAATAAATGTATGTTTTGTAATTATGGATGATGGTAAGACCTAGACGCAGATGAGATGAACCTGAAAGAGATAGGCTGTAATGAGGTGGACTGGATTGAATTAGCTCAAGATAGGGATAGGTGGCGTACTTTTGTAAGTGTGGCGGTGAACTTTCTAGTTATTAATGCCGTAGAGTAAGTAAGTAAATAAATGTTCAAGATTGTGAAAATGGAATTGTTTCAATTCAAAACCTAAAAATAGCTTGAAAAAAAAAATCTAATCAAAGGCTCCTGGGTTCAATTTACGTGTCTAAGTGTACCTCCATATAATGTATTTTAATAAAATTAAGTGTTTTATTTATTTAGACATTTTTTCAAAAGATGATATTGTTGATTAAGATATTAATCTGACTCACAAAATAAATATAAATCTATTTATGCCTATTTGATTTTATAACCATTTATCAATCTCTAGAAATATAACTTTGGAATTTGTTTTTGTAGAGTAGTAATTTATTCTCTTCCGAGCAATAATTTTTCACTAAAAAGTTTATCGTTCATGTGCAGTATTTGTAATTATTTATAAGTACATTTTCAAGCATTGACAGACTCAAATATAATAACTTGTTTCGAGCTATTTAAGAAAGTATTTCGTTTCAGTAGTATATTATTACTTTAAATATTAACCGGCCTCTTGGTGTAGTGGTCAGTGCATCTGATTACATGCTTAGGGATCCCGGGTTCAATTTACAGCCGGTACTTTGGTTATTTTCCATGAAAGGGGAATTACCTTAATGGTCAACAAGGTTTGGTTAGTTAGGCTTAAGATAGGTTGTAGATGTTTCCACTGGTATCTACTATCCCTGCTACTACATATATACTATCATCTGTACGATTAGTACATTTGGGCGTCCCCCGGGCAATAGTACATGAGTACTGGCTAATATTTCAACTACTGGGCAACGATTGATGTAGCCCAGACGTGCAATATTATTATACTTTAAATACTGGGTTGATATATTTCAACACAATTTTGTATACAGTAAGCTATAATAAGGTACTAGAGTAAATTATGTTATTTTTTAATCCGTTTCATATACTAATTATTAGTCAACATCCATGTAGAAATTAAGTTTATTTGCTAAAGTGTGCGCAATTTTTACAACTAAGTCAAATAAAGAATAAAAAAGAAATATTAAAGGAACTGTCCCTGGATTTAAAATAAGATGATACCTATCTGGTGTACTATCACACACACCTTTTTTTTTAAATATAAAAATATCTAGAATCTCAATATTGTAAGCGCACCACAAATTTCTAAAAGTTGACCATTGCTATGGGGGAATATTTTAATAATTTCTTTTGTTTAAATTCTTCACCATGGCGACGATTAAAATCATGTACACATCCTGAAGACTTATTGGAACAATAAATTGTTATTACTGCCAGGAACACAACATTTTTTTTGGCATTGTATTTAGATGTCATTAATTTTACTTACCCCAAATCAGGTCGCAACCCCTCTAGGTAGGATATCCCTTTGTAAAGGTATCAGCAGTGGCGGCTCATGTATAGGCACTGCGGAACTGCAGCACCATCTATTTCCACTTGATATTATCGATACAATTTAATATAATGAGTCCTTTTTTCTTTCTTTATTTTTGTAGTACAATATATGTGCCTTAAGCTTAATGTCAGTACTTCAGTAGCCATCCCTCAATTTATGAAAAAGATACAAAAATCTTTGCATGGAACTGTGCGCTTCACAGTGCCAGTGACGCGATGTTTGATTGTTGTGAGTGTGCGCACATAGGAGAGGGGTGGGGAGTAAGGCGGGAATGCTAGGTAGAGAAAGCACTGTTGCTCTCGCAGTGCCGGTTCTGGCGTGATGGTGGAAGGAATTTTTTTTACCCAGCATGTGTTGGGCTTAAAAACCATGTACCATATTCTCGAATGTGATAAAGTGTAGAAGAGTGTAGAGTTAAATTATTATTCTGCTTCCAGATATTCTATTTGATTCATTTTTTTCGGCTCTTTTATTTAACAGAAAACTTTAACCATGGCCTTGCATCCCCAAGAAATAAGTTCTGTGACTGTAGGTGAACTTTAACAGCTTAAGTTTTCACAGCTATCTCCCCATGAGAAAGTTAGAGTTAAGAAAAGAGGTCGTTCAACACCTGATATTCTAATATTTCAGCCAGGCAAAAGCAACAACCGGAAATATTTTCGTAGCCTTAATTCTGAATGGTACCAACGGAAAAGTTATTTTTGCGGCTGTGAAGTAAAAAAAGGCACTGTTTTGCTTCCCGTGTTTGCTGTTTGGAGGTGATATACCGTGGACAAAAGATTGTTTTAGAAATATAAACAAAATGAGAGAAAAAAACTGAAAAGCAAGAGAAGTCCAAAAAGCACGTTGATAATGTTGTTTCACTGTCACTTTTATGAACCGTAAGTATTAAGGAGAAACTTAGTGAGGCATACAGACTTTCAATCAATGAGCATAATATAAAAGTTAAAAAGAACCGTGAAATGTTGTCCAAAATATTAGACTGCATTTACTTTTGTGGAAACTTTGAAATTCCCTTACGTGGACATAATGAAAAAGACGATACAGTAAATCCAGGGGTATTTAGAGGATTAGTAAATTTTGCATCTAAATTAGATTCAGATTTGAAGAATCACTTAGAAACCAGTGCAGTCTTCAAAGGTGTTTTAAGACCATTCCGAATTAGATATTTGACTGCCTGCTACAAATATACCATGAGGAGATAAGGACAGAAATTAGAAAAGCTTCCTTTGTAGCTGTCATGGCTGATGACACAACAGATGTTTCGGAACACACTCAAATGGTCCTTGTTCTACGGTACGTTAGAAAATTTGAGCGTTTTGAGGGATTCCTTATTCCAGAAAATCAAACTGCAGATGGCATATCAAAACGTATTTTAGAACAATAGGATATAATCCTTAAAGGAAATGGACAAAAACTGATAGCTCAGACATTTGATGGTGCAAATGTCATGAAAGGCAAAATAGCAGGAATTCAAGCAAAAATAAAAGCAGTTTATAGTAATGCACATTTCATTCACTGTTATGCTCATCAACTTAATTTAATAATGAGAAATGCAGCAAGTATTACACGAAACGCAAGATTTTTTTCTCTAACATTCTGGCTATTCCAACATTCTTCTCAAGATCACCACAATGTGTGTCCATTCTCAAGAAACATATGGACGTCAGCATTCCACGTCCATCCTCTACAAGGTGGAATTTCAACATACAGAGTTCATGAAAATTTGCAATCTTTAAAATACTGCCTTACTGAAATTCAGTCAACATCAAATGCAGATCAAATCATTGCAGAAGCAAGCAGAATTTTAAAATACCTGAATGATGATAATTTCAAGTTTTGGTTAGAACTTTTTCATCAGATTATGCCTAATGTTGAAATAATTTACAACCAAATGCAACCTCGAGATATTAGTGTGTTTAAAGATTATGAATAGATAACAAATTTCAAAACTGCTATTTTAGAATCGAGAAACTCAAAGTACTGTGAGAATCCTTCAAAGACACTCGTGGCAGAAGCTAAGGAAGTGTGTGACTATATATATGTGTTGATATAATGGACAGATATTCTTCCAATAAACACTTAGTAGCTGCTAAATTGCTCAACAAGAATTGCTTCACTAGATTTAAGAATGAACATCCCACAAAAGAGATAGTACTGACCACTGAAGCTTATCCCATGATTAACAAAGAAAAGCTTGAAATTGAACTAAAAGTATTCTATTGTAGGATTTATATTAATGAATATTGCAAATTAATTGAGCTGCTGAAATTTAATTTGGAAAATAATCTAGATGATGTTTTAGTGAAATTACGAAACTGATAAAAATCCTCTTGACAATTCCCATGACTACATCAGAGGCAAAGCGCTGCTTTTCAACATTGAAAATAACAAATTTTTTTTTTAAGAAGCACTATGAATTCGGAAAAACTTAATGCGCTTGCAGTACTTTCAACGGTGAAAAATTTCCTCAATTGTCATTCAGAGATCAAGGAGAAAATTATTGAAATTTTTGCGCAAATTAAAACAAGAAGAATGGATTTCATTTTTAAATGAATAGATCAAGCTTGAACTGTAACAATTTAAGTTAAAGTAAGTAAAATTTTTTTTTTTTGTTAACATTTTATCAAGCTCCTGAATAAATTTTCTTTTTATAAATGTTTTTTTCCTTTTACACAATTTTAAAACAAAGGCTAAACATTTTCTGGAGCAGCACCATCACTAATTTTAGCTACGAGCCGCCACTGGGTATCAGGCTCGCATTAGACTGAAAAGCCTGTAAGGAGGCTCGTAATGTTTGAATCTTTGCCGATAACATTCAGGATAGTTTTCCATTATGATTTACCACTGGGATTATTTAATCCCTTCTCGATCTTAATAAGGGAGAATTTAATCTATCAATCGATGCTATTTTATTTAAAATGTACACTCAAAGTTACGTAAAATACACGTGATTCTAAGCTTTAGGTGCGTAATAGAGTGAATTGCTGGTGACAGGTAGGTCGAGGTTTAAATCTTGGCTAAGTGCACTGGAGGTAGTTTCCCCCGCATAGCTATACTATCTCGCTTTCAGGATATTGTGGGTGCTATTTTCTCTCAAGCAATCATCCTAATCCCTAGCCTTTATGTTAGCTCATTAATATTCTTGGTGTTGAATTAATTATTAAAATAAAAATATCTGGGGTATTAAATGTACTAGTACAAAAATTGTTTCAAAAAGGATCATTTTAATTCCCCTGACCCCTCAGACACAGGCATGGTGTTGTAGATATTTTAAACTTCTTATAAATTTGTGAGTATACAAAAATAAGATAGACTAAAACGTTAACCCACCCTTTTGATCGTTATGTTCCTTTTTGTGGGTTTGCAAACCTTTAAAATATATTTTTATAACGATCTCACCTATGTAAGCTGTTTCTCGATTTATTTTGTATCGAACAAAGAAATAAATTCAAACCTTTCGATTTCAGCTTGGCCGAGTTTCTTTGAGGGGAGATTTTCACTCTAACGAACACACTTTCCACATGATGGCGCAATGTAGACGGGGAAGGGGTAAGATATTTTATCAAAAAATAAATCCTACGTGCACTCAAACAATGAAGCGGATCCTTTGGACTTGAATAAAATATAAACGAGTTATTCTTTTCGCCGAATATCTAGCCCGCACTTACGCAACACAGATGTTATTGAACAACCGAACCTACAAATTAGCTAAATATAGGAAAAAGCCACACTTAACAGTTTGATGTTCAATCATTTAGAACTTATTTACTCTTTACTTCACATCCATTACTATTTCCAGCCTGTGGCCTGGATCCATTTTTATTCAAGTCATAATAGGCCTTATAATCTAACTTAAGACTAAGGTGGGCACAGCATCCAGTAGCCGGCTGTTAATTTATCAATGTGAAAGGGTAAAATCACATTATATTTGATGAAAAATTCTCGGCTATTCCGGGACCCTTAGATCAGTAGGTAGACAGACACGCTACCGACTGAGTTAAGGTGTTGGGCTTGAAATTATTTACTCTTAATCGACAAAATAAAATAATTGTAGATAAATCTTAGTACTTAAATACTCATGTATCGCGTAAATGTCCGGGCCCGAATTCACTAAAGGATGTTACTCTGCTACGTTCAAATATAATAAATGGTGCGGTGCACCGCACAAACTTTCTCGTTCCTTGACCTAAAAGTTGAGATATTGAGCTCGGAAACTAGAAGCCACTTTACATTTCCCTGTAGGAAAAGACTACTTACAATACTCACTTCGGTGGCTTTATGGTCTAAGGCGCTACTCTTGCAATAGACTAGACTGGCGAAGACGGGTAGATCGGGTTTCAATTCCAGTTGGGTATGCTGAGGGTGGTTTTCCCTAAATGGGGTTTCCCTCTACCCCTATGCAAATGCAAGTACACTTCCTATAAATTAAATATTCCTAATCCCTAACACATTAGTGTAATAAGTACCTAGCCCAAACGGGCGGTAAGACGCGGCGCTAAAAAAAAGGACTTTCATATATTCCAAATCTGGCTATTGCCATATTATTGTAAATTATATCTATCTACCAATCGTTATTTGTCGTTGACTCTTCCGAGTTTAGAATGGATTTAAAATTATTTTTGTTCGTTAATTAAAAAATAATAATTTTTTTTTGTCCAATTACGTTATGATTAAGGTGTTCTAATATTATGACATCCGATTTGTGAGAATGTATAACATTTTTACAGCAAAACGGCCTAAATTGGAAGTCTTGTTTGTATAATATTGTGTGTTCTGGATTATAAATGACAAAACGAGGGTTGCAGGTTGTTGTGATTAGCCTGTAAGAAAATAGAATAGAGGCGCTGACACCATCAACATTGTCAGCATTCCTTAGGTGGAAACCAGGCCAGAAGGCAGAATAACAAGTAGTGTATCCTACCATCAGGGCTAACTAATCATTATCGCAGTCTAGGGGTCACTCTGCCTGATTTGGAACTACACGGGCTAGGACATCGGTTCATCAGGATTTGTGGTAGAGAGCAACCACTAGAGTTGGGGGTACCGGGGTTCGAAAGCCATGTAGGGATTACCTAGGAATTAGACAGGTCATTGGTTATTCCTAGCAACATCTCGTTTTGTCCCAAGCTTCCAAATATTTTTCATGTTCTTTCATCTATATAATTACTATAAACATCATTCTTGTACTAAATATAGAAGCATTAATAAACACCTTAAAAATAAATTCTTGATAAATCATGAACCCACACAGTCATATACACAATCACCTCACCCTATCCTCAGCCATAGCACATCCTGACAGACTTTAGGCCCAAGATACAGTTTTAAAAAAGGGGGAGGGGGGAGGCGGATGATTATGGTTAGGTATACAAGGTAATTTGTATCCTGGGATGACAGCAAAATTCCAAAATTTGAAACTTATCACATCTATTCCTAAAGCCTGATTGTTTATTGGAATGTGCTTAAATGTTTGAATTTTCACGTCTTTATTTTCTAAACATATTAATCCCCGTGGGCGCTGGACACTGCCACTATCGGATCTGAAAAAATCTTAAAATTTGTAATTTGGAGAAAGTCTTATGGTATTGTTTAAGTTTCAGACCCTATTAAGATGTCAGAACGTGAATACCAGCTATATGTAAGGATTATTTTCCATATTTTTGTTCAGAAATTGGACATTGTGGTACTCAACAATTGTACCCACTTTCTACTCCTGGTTCCAAAAAGAAAGATTATTTTTTATGGAGATGGATCAGTTCATTTTTAAGAGCATCATCAGCGTTGGGAGGAGGAGTCACTTAGAAATTTACCAGGATGTCTAGTTTGGTGATACTTGTAACGATATTTATAGCAACTATAATGCTACGGAATGTTTTGAAATATACGCCGCGAGATGGGCGCTAATTAGTACGTTATTGAATTTAATCGGTCCACGTTTGGCGCCAATTAATATGATACGCGTTGGTGATGGGCGTCGATTGAAGTGATACCGTTTAGTTAGCTGATCATTTCCCTGTGATCGAGCACTAATTAAGGTGGTACAGAATTGCGGTTATATAACTGCTCCGAAATTGGGAGTCAATTATTGAGATCCGGATTTGTATTGTGAGATAATTGGTTTTTATAGCCCCGTGATCGAGCTCCAATTGTTATGATACGGTTTTACAATATGATATTTTAATTGAATAAATAAGACCTTTGGAATGTTGCACACCATTTATTGAAGTGATTTTATCTTTGGCACTGAAGATATAATTTTATATGATACAGTTTAGTTGAGCTACAGATTATTTCTCTTTAACATTACATGTTTCGTGTTTTGAGTACCGTGCTGTGTAGATTTGTATGACTACTCTATATATTCATACGCACAAGCAGCTTATATATGACCTACCCCTTGCTCCTTGGACTCCCTTGTCACCAGTGTCAAAACCAACTAATAGAAAGAGTCCTGGCGACAGATGTTGTGAAGGCTAGCTTCCTATTGGGTAGAGGGACCTAGCGTCACTTGCTTATTTGGTATTACTACGGAGTTGATTTTGAAAGAAAAAAATAAGTATTATTGTGTAATCTATATACAACCGTTCTGAAAAGCACGTGCTTCTCCATGGATTAAGTTTTAAAATAAAATTTTACATACAATACTTTAATTAAAAATGCACTTCATCCATGACGTTTTTTAATATATGAGAGGGCTCCAAATCAGTATCATTACACAACGTACGGAAAATACCTAGTTAAACTTCAACGTTTATGGAAATCCAAATGAGTGAAGCTTCCTGTGCTCTTCTACATTGTTAAAGCCTTAGATGATATTACTGGAAACGTCTGCCATACCAACTGGCACTCACACGACTTATTTACATTTAAGGTGTGACATTTCCTTGATATTCGGACTACTGCTGTGCTTAAGTTTTTGGTTCCCATAAAATTGAAGGCTAATACTTTTGCCCTTTTTCCTACGGAATCGTTGGGTGCAAAATTAAGCCATATTTTATCAATTTCCTAGAATGAATTCAGTTTAAATGTGAGGTGTTTCAATACTCCGTAAGAAGCTAAGTCCTTAACGTAGAGTCAAAATTAATGTAAACAATATTATCGATATTAATATTAAATCTGATATTGGTTTGATTTTTTTGTTTTGTAGTAAATAAGACTCTTTCCTTGAGATCACAAATTTTCCCAGTAAATAATATTTAGTTTTAGATATATATCCAACTCCTGGATTGTTAGTTATTATTAATCGTTTTACTGATCTACAAAAAGTTTTCAGAATACAACATTATAGCTTCACTCGAGAAGTCCAATCTATTTATTTCCTTTAATGTAAAGAATTGTAAACCTTCGTTAGTCATAGACCCTACAGTTATACCATTGAGGTATATGAAAGTAGTATAATTTGTATAAGTTCATAAATGATGAACAGATCCTACAGGGAATCGATATCACAGATCACACTCAAATAGCTGACTTGGGGACGGGGGTTGAACATGAGTGAGATGATTGAGATATCCAACAACCATCACTCCAATCTCTCCGAAATACTCCTTTCCATCACTTGCGTCAGCTGCCCATCCACTCTGCTAAGCATCCTGCTGCCTATCATGGTATAAAGAAGATAAGGTAAAGTCTTGCGCATGTTCCCCCTCCTCTCACTACCGGCTTGACTTCATCTGGTAGACAACATAGCACTTGGAGGGAAGCTAGGCTATTCAGTTTAAGAACATTGTTCGTACCACACAATATTGTCTTATATTTTTGTATTAATATTTTAATGTGTCAACTTATGTTTTATAATTTTCATCAACTCGTTTGCGATCTATATTTTAATTGATGATGCATTATAATTTTATATAAATTGTTCATATCTTACACTATGTTTCTTCACCAAAGTTATATTTAAATTATACATTTTTGTGCTTGTCGATTTCACTTAATACATTTATTGGGACATTGTTAGGGAGTTTTCTAATCAGTAGCTTTATGTTAATAATAATTTAGAAAAAATTCAAAAAAATGCTTGAAAGTAACGAGTGGTTATAATAAAAGCTAAGGCTTAGATAAGTTGTTCTAGAAAAATATATAAATAATTAATTCATAAATAACGATTTTACTTATGAATTAATTATTTATATATTTTTCTAGAACAACTTATCTAAGTCTTAATTTTTATTATAACCACTCCTTACTTTCAAGCATTTTTTTGAATTTTTTCTAAAATATTATTAACATAAAGCTACTGATTAGAAAACTCCCCAACAATGTCCCAATAAATTGAAATTGAAAGAGGAAAATGGCATCCAGTCCGTAGATTGCGGACTGTTCGTTGGTACAGATCTACCTTTCCTGTAGTTAAACTATGATGAATGATTTAATATTATTGTTAATATTACATTTTATTTACAAGCTGTTGTTAAGGCAGGGCTTGAGCTTACCTCAATATTAATCATATTAATTTTATTGCTCAACAAATGGTATGGTAGAAGAGGAAGGAATTCCTTAGATTAAGTGTTCTTCATCAGTATATGACACAAAGGATCTAGAAGAGGTTGTAAACACTGGAAATGTAAATTTAATTATAAACATATGTTTGAATACTAATGTAATAAAAAAAGCTTTTATAAGGATCAGTGAATATATTTTAGATAAAATTCTAGAAATTATTTTGTGGTGAATATCATTTGA
>CABFOV010004939.1:37125-47380 GCA_902141375.1 Timema poppense | reverse complement strand
GACTCAGCCTAGAGAACAGACAAGGTATACACGTTCTACTAAGTCAGCTATCCCCCAACTTTGCTCACGACTCAGCCTAGAGAACAGACAAGGGATACACGTTCTACTAAGTCAGCTATCCCCCAACTTTGCTCACGACTCAGCCTAGAGCACAGTCAAGGTATACACTAGATCCAAAGCCTCCAGGTTAAAGTGGCTAGACTCGTGAGAGCTTGAGTCCTTCAACACGGGGATCGCTTCGTGCAGCCCGGCGTGACCACAATTCTATCAAGCAGGTATTTGTAAGAACAGTTCCTTTAAAGATGGTTTTATCTGGATAACAGACTAAAATTGCCTTCTTGTGTCATATAACCAGCTTTCACAAAGCGAGGTTTAGGTAGCGGCCCCAACCCCCGAAACGCAAACGAGCCTACTCAGACTGCAAATTATAAAGAAAACTTAAAATACAGTGTTTTTTTTCTTCTTCGAGCAAATTGTCTATTTAAAAACAATCTTAAAATATCGCCAACTAGTTACTTGTCTAAAAAGGTTTGTTTATTGAAAGAGGCCAAGGGGGTTAGTTGGGGGGGGGAGGATTGCTGGTACATGAACTATTGTTTTCGGACCACCACCCCTTTAAAACGAACAATGTGAAAATGACTTGTTTCAGGGAGTAGTTTTCCACTGAAAGCTGCAACTAGCACTTCCCAGTGGCCAAGGACTCAACCTGGCTCAAGGAGCGCAGCGAAACTCCCATAAGACTGAGCGTCTGGTGTACACCTTGTCTGTGGCCAAGACGATTTGCGGGGCATTGAACGCCTATCGAGTTTTGGATCTTTGTAAGAGGCAGAAAGTACCTTGTTACTTTCCTCAACCCCATACCCTTTACTAACTCACGTTGTCGGCATTACAAATATCAAAAATAATAAAAGCGAGTGACTTCTGACAGAAATGTGGGAGATGTGTCGATTCATTCTCGAAAATATGTTTTATACTAGAGACTCTAAGCACAAAAATTACTCTCGATACATATACCGGGAAAGCCGGGTTGTTTTGAATAGCAGATTGTTCTAGTACAGCGTCTTACTACCCGTTCGAGTGATACGCACATGTTCTTATTGCGTTAGTGTGCTAGGGATGAGCAAGGTTAAATTTAGAGAAACTGTATCCCCATTTTCGTGGAGGTAGAGTAGAAAACCATTTAGGTAAAAGCCCTCTCAGTACGCCCGACCAGGATTCTAACCCCGATCTCTCCATCATCAGCAGTCCAGTCTGTTTCGAGAGTGGCGCCTTAGACTATGCGGCCACCAAAGCGGTTAATATTAAACAGAGTTTCATTAAATAATATGTAATATAGTTTTGTAGAAAAAAAATATAAAATAATGATATCTAGAACTTAGGCTGGATTGTGAGAGGGAGGGCAATAAGTTTTTTTTTGAGGGGGAGAAGGGGCTCGCTCACAAGGGATATTTATCCACAAGCTACTTACAGGGTGTTTTCATGCTCTAGTGGAGGGGGATAATAAGTGCCATTTAAGAAAGTAACATTTTCCCCACGCTTCAGTGGTAGCACGGTCTAAGCCAAGGCGTCACTCTCGCAATAAGACTATACTGCCGATGACTGGGAGATCAAGGTTTGAATCCCGGTCGGGTGTACGGAGGGTAGTTTTCCCTAAATGGTTTCCCCCTATCTTTCTCCACCCAATTGCAGATACACTTGATACATGAGCGTAATTAATACATAGGCGTATAACCAAAACAGTAGTGAGATGAAATGCTGATATATATTTTATTTATGTTTTCATATTTACGAAGTGAGAATTAATTCCAGACAAAATATGTTTACTCATATTTTGATACAATGAATAATAAAATAGTAACCAAACAAAATATAAACTCATGCGTGTATATTTTATAATCTCTAGGTAGAGGTAGAAATAATTATTTTATAAAATTAACACCCCTTCTCAAAAAAAAACTGTTTTATACAAACGTGTTTTCTGCCCCCCCCCCCCCCCCTCTTATTTAAAGTTAACCCGGTTAATGGCACTTAATTAACACCCNCCCCCCCCCCTCCTCTTATTCAAAGTTAACCCGGTTAATGGCACTTAATTAACACCCAAGGGCGTAAAAGGATATTTTCGGGGGGAGGGGGGTAAGGGGTCCCATTATAAAATTGTACTATGACTTAAGCCGATAAAGTATGTATACATATATTTGACCCCCCTAGGGGTATCCATCAAATTTAAGGTGTTGTCCGGATACCCCAACCCCTAATTTCTACGCCCTTGTTAGTAATCTACCCTTGAGCGAATTTCCTTCCAAAAAATAGGTGTACAATATTATTTGTAATGTCAAATACACCCCAGATAACGTAACAAAATTGCTAGAGCCATTTTCAAACATTTTCAAATTTTTCACACAGTAATATTAAAGTATTTACGGGCTAGAATAAAAATTTAAAAAATTGTCAACGTTAATACCATATAATGCCTAGATATCAAGTTTGAACAGAATTCATCAAGACATTTAGGTTTTGGCACCAAGTACAGGGAGACAAACCTAGGTACAGACAGACAAACAAACCGAGGTATACAGACAAACATAGGCACAGACAGACAAACCAAGGGACAGACAGAATTTCTAGATCCACTTTTTTTTTAGCGCAAGGCATATTTAATGTCAAAATTCATCATAATATCAATGTTGAATTTTTTTCATGATTACAGTAGTTTCTCTTTACATGAGATAGTAAAAATATGTATAGGCATAAAGAATAAAGTGTTTTTCAAATAAAATAATATTATAATATTATTGTTATCTGAAAACTTATACATAAGCAAATACAATATTGTTAATATTAACAGCAGTGACATTATTATTGCCCTTATCAGTGAGCACGTGGTCTATATCGAGTCTGGTTTGCTAGTGACGTGGGGGTGGGGGGTTGAATCCCACACGAGTGTACTGAGGGTAGTTTTTGCTAAATGATTTGCCCCTCTACCTTCACAAAAATGCGGTTGAACTTCCTCTACATTCAACCTTCTTCATCCATAGAAAATTAAAGTAATTAGTACATAGGCGTATCAACTGAACGGATAGTAATATAATAGAAAAACTAACCCAATGTTTGAAATTTTAACTTATTTTAGGCATTAAAGTTTAGTATAAGTTAGGACTTAGAAATATTTTTCTAAGAATTCAAGAAATTATGTTTTTATGAATATGAATAATGAAAGAGTATTATGATACTAAAAGAGACTTGAAAAATGATATATAATCTTGTAACACCAAGCGTAACAAATATCATAACATTTAAAAATACTTCATTGACTCATAATTGTTCATATAAAAGAGTCAAACAGTCAAAATAACATCGATAACGTATTAAGAATTACAATACAAAATGTAAGTTGCCATAAAGATGAAAGTATAAAACTTATTAAATTTATCGAAAAAAGTGAGTTGAATTGAAATCTAAGTTTCATCTGAAATTGACGTCCCTTTACTCCTTTGTTAATCCAGATCAGGTGGAGAGTTCTGGAAGATTTAATCCGACATGTTTCGGTACGTCATTTTCGTACCATATTCATTGGAAACTGTAAAAGTCGCTCTCAATTAACATCTTGCAATCATGTAAACACATTGTGTTTCACACAGCGACTTTTACAGTTCCAGTGTTCAGGTGATCACGAAATATTCAACGTCAAGAGTGTTCATTCGCTGGAGAATAAAAACTAGATTAACTTTATTTGAAACAAATCTTTTGTTGCAATTTTTTTATAAGGTTTATAGTGATAGGTTCTAATAAACTAAATGTGGAAATATAATACATTTAATTTATAGCTCTGAGCACTATTAATAATAATAATAATAATAATAATAATAATACTTAGCACCACGTCTTACTACCCGTTCGGGTTATACGCTTTAAGTACTAATTACTCTAATGGATTAGGAATTGGGAAGGGTGAATTATAGGAATTGAACCCGCATTTGCGTGGAGGGAGAGTGGAAAACCATTTAGGAAACCCCCCCCCCAGCTCACCCAACCGAGATTCGAACCTCGATCTCCCCGTCCTCAGCAGTCGAGCTCAACACGACAAGCGCGTTAGCCAACTACGCCACCGAGGCGGGTCTGAGCACTATTGTGTCTCATGTTGCCACAATGGCGTAAATGAAAATATTACATTATGAGCCCATTTAATTAATTATACCCTTTCACAGTGATGAACTAACAGCTGGGCACTGGGTGTTGGGTCTGTTCTATATTTAAGTTAGATTGTAGAGCGTATGCTAATATAATCAGTCGGTTCAGGAAGTGCACGTTCAATACCTCAAATAAATTAAATATTTTTATTGTATAGTTGTTGATAAAATATATAAATAGTAACAACTGTAGATAATAAGACTTGGCGTATGAGTACGTTAAAGTACAACTAGTAACATTTTTCTGTCTTATGAAAATTGGAATGTACTTATAACCCAATTTTCTTACTAATGGACAATCTAGCAGTTAGAAAAAAATTAATAGATCGACTTCATGCGTTTGTTCATGCGATTCACAGTTGTTACTCTTGATAGATATTATCAATACCTATAAAATAACACTAATAATATAATAAAGTCTCAACAATGTTGACAGCAACAAAGTTTGTGTTTGTCTTTTCTAAACGTTTCTTTAAATTCAGTTATCTTGTGATAGTGGGTGATTAAAGAGGAAGTACTTAATATACCAGCTGTGTGTGTGTGTGTGTATATATGTATATATATATATATATATATATATATATATATGTGTGTGTGTGTATATATATGTGTGTGTGTATATATATATATATATATATGTGTGTGTGTATATATATATGTGTGTGTATATATATATATATATATATATATGTGTGTGTGTGTGTGTTGCAGATGCAACTGCGCATGCGTGTGTTCAAGACGAGGAAGGCGGAAGTAGCAGAAGGCAGAGTGTGTGTGTGTGTGTGTGTGTGTTTGTGTGCGCGCGCGGTACAGTTAGACGCTAGTCTCTTTCAGGATGTTGGCTCGCCGAGACTTCCTGCTCGGATTTCACGCTGTGCTGTCTTATAAAACAGCTGCTCGCAGCGGACAAATTGGTTAGCACAGCGGTGGCTTTAGAATTACATCTTTAGGGGGCTTTCAAAAAAATAAGACTATCTTAAAAATGTATTATATTTTATCACATACCTATTATTTTTGTAGCGGCCACGGACCATTTAGCAGGATATTTTTTGTATGAAAAAAACTGGGGAAATGCACGTAATTTCACAAACAATTAGGCCTACTGGAATATAAAACAATTTGGAACAATAAACTGCAAGCTTGAAACAGTAGGTCCTTGTGGTAGAACAGGAAGTGAACAAGTAAGCACGCTGATTTGAGAACATATCTAACTATCCACTCCCCTTTTAAGATACATGAAACATAGGGTTGCAGCGATTTATCCATCAAGATCAAATATGTCTGTTTTATAAACCCGTCGCAAGACTTCACACGCGTCAATTTTACTCATCATGCCTGTGAATTAGAGTGCCACCGAGATAAGTCTGAATATTTACTATTTGGGCACATTTTTAATGTTGCCTAGAGATATAAACCTAATAACATGGGCTGCACTGCTGATTCGGCTGTCTGGGCTTGAATCAGTGTTACCACACATACACCCACTGGTTAGATATGTTTTACTTTTTGGATGGGATTGTTCTGAATTTATTTATAAGATTTTACGAAGCCTTATTTTTCTACAACTTTAATTTACTTGATTTGTTTGATTTCTCACGGCGTTCCACCGGTAATAATTGTACGTACCACCGCTCGGGAACCACTGCTCTAAAGCGTAATAGTTTCTTCCGGAAAACTTAGAAAAAGTTGGAAATTTTGTATTTAAAAAAGAGGAACTGCCACATGGCCTGAGCCAGGGCACTACTCTCGCAATAGACTGGACTGCCGATGACAGAGAGACCAGGGTTCGATCCTGGTCGGGTAGCTGAGGATTATTTTTCCTTAGTGGTTTTCCACTCTCTCTCTTTCTCTCTCCACGCAGATGAGGATACACTTATTCTAAAATTCAACCTTCCTCATTCCTATCCCATTAGCTTAATTAATACACAAGCGTATAACCCTAATGGGTAGTAAATGGCAATGCTAAATAATAATAATAATAATTTAGCAATGCGTCTTATTGAAACCTCCTTAATTATCCAACTAAACAGAAGGCCCAAATAGAAGCAGAAAAATTAAACAGTCAGAGTGAGTCGTTTGAGTGAACTCAGCTAGAATCGTCTGAGAACAGACAACTGTTACTCAGCGTACGCAACTCACCCGGTTGCGGGAACAGTTACAAGACGGTCGTCCTCGCACTCCTATCTCATAAATCTCATAGCAACTCAAATATAAATAAATACATTCCTAAATAAATAATCTAAGGGAACTCTTAAGACGTGAAATCAATTTACCATAACATTAAGGGGGGGGNAATCAATTTTAGATGTTTATTATATATATATTAAAAGAGATGAAACCATATGTCTGATGGTATAAAAAATAAACACGATATACGTATTTTGAGAATATATTAAAGGTTAATTATGTGTATGTAAGGTTATTATAAAAGATCATTTCAAAATTACGATCTTTCTTAACATTAGAAAATTTACTTTAGAAATTTAATAAATTTAATAAATCCGAGGTTCTCATGTAACCTACTCACAAAATAATATTATAGAGATCAAAATAATTATACTCCTCTTCTCCAAGAACACACCTCTATTTACAAAATTAATAGGGTATATCAAAGTATCGCAAATAAATACAAATAGAAAATGAATCCGAAAGGATTCTTAATAAAAGCAAAAGATATTGAAGCATTTATAATTAGTCATTACCAAAAATAGACTTAATTAATTTCTCTTTCAAGAAGACAAAACACCCTCAACAAATAAATAATAAAGGTAAAACTAGATTACTCGCAATGCTATTTTCAATATTAAGTTAGTACCTGCCATAATAAATAAATATAAGTAGATATTCATAAAAAATAATATTATTAAACAAAACGAATGATCGGATCATACTACAGAAAATTTTCTTTTATCTATCTTCCAGACCAAATAGAATTCGTATAGCAATATTCAATTTTCAATATATATCGATCATAGTCATAATGTCTATGTCAAATATAATGGTCTTTGAACAATCTTATAGCATTAACCATAATCAAATTTAAATCCAATCTCCACTATAAGAGTATATAACATTACAAACAAAAAACAAAACAACGAATAAGTCGAAAGAAGAATTTTGAAAAAGTTACATTATTAAAATAAGCCGAACGTTAATTTGTCCTTACATTTTAAATACGCGCAGCCAAGGCTACGTACTCCTCTACCCAGAGTCAAATCCAAGAGTGCCGGTAATGGCGATATACCGGCATTAAATACGCTTAAACCCAAAGAAAAGGGAAGGCGAGGTACAAGGTGGGAGGAACATAATTGGTTCACGAGGGAGGGGGTACGCATGACAACCATAGCTCTGAGAACTAACTCAATTGTTCGAGAGCATTCACCGAGGGACTAGAACTAGAATCACTGAACTTCTCAAACACTTTGGAATGTTCCACTACTCCGTGACCTCTAGCGGTCACCGTCCGAACTTGGGTTGGCTCGGTCAGTTCATTACGCGTCACGGTTTTGATCGGATATGTTGTTGTGTTGCGGACTCATCGTCGTGAGGTGCAACGACCTTGTTGTTGCTAAGAGAAAGATAGAAATATCAAATGACCTTGTTGTTGCTAAGAGAAAGATAGAAATATCAAACGACCTTGTTGATGCTAAGAGAAGATATAAATATCAAACGACCTTGTTGTTGCTAAGAGAAGATATCAATATCAAACGACCTTGTTGTTGCTAAGAGAAGATAGAAATATCAAACGACCTTGTTGTTGCTAAGAGAAAGATAGAAATATCAAACGACCTTGTTGTTGCTAAGAGAAGATATAAATATCAAACGACCTTGTTGTTGCTAAGAGAAGATAGAAATATCAAACGACCTTGTTGTTGCAAAGAGAAAGATCGAAATATCTAACGACTTTGTTGTTGCTAAGAGAAATATTGAAATACCAAACGAGCTTGTTGTTGCTAAGAGTAAGATTTAAATATCAAACGACCTTGTTGTTAAGAGAAAGATCTAAATATCCAACGACCTTGTTGTTAAGAGAAAGATCGAAATATCAAACGACCTTGTTGTTAAGAAAAAGATCGAAATATCAAACGACCTTATTGTTGCTAAAAGTAAGATCGAAATATCAAACGACCTTGTTGCTAAGAGAAAGATCAAAATATCAAACGAACTTGTTGTTGCTAAGAGAAAGATCGAAATATCAAACGATCTTGTTGCTTAGACTGAGCGCCCACGTTTCTACAGAGCTAGCGATTCAATGAATAAGATTTGAAATATGTTTGAAACAGTAATAAACGCCCATGCTAAACCTTTTTGAAGGAGAGAATGGGCGATTTTTATGATAATGCATTGAGTCTTACCACCCTTTCGAGTTGTATGCTGAATAGGCGTTTAAAAAGGCTCAGTGACACCACTGTTTACAAAAAGGTCATCACGTGGATATTATCTGCCCATATTTAATGTGGCTCTAGGCATTTGGACAACAATTACACTGACTTAGTGTAGGCTGTGTAAACCCTTTCCAGCCCAAATTAACTAGGGAGTATTCTAAAAAAATGTATATCTATTTTAAAATCTGTGTTTAACTTACAAAAAAAAAAAGTGAATTTTTGTTATTGCCATTTCAAAATGCTTTTTAATATTTAGCAATCTGTCTACATCGGATATTGGTATTGTTTGAAGATAAACAAATAAGATAAAAAATAACGTAGCCATTATGTCTATACAAAACAAAGGCTTAGCTAAGCTGAAGCAAATCAATGAGCCCGTTTAGTGTAAGTATGAATAAGTGTTATCTTTACTAACGTTCCCCATCCCAAGGGGAAGGCTTGAAGGATTTAGGTTAAAATACGATCCAAGCAATATAAGAGTTGACCGATAAGCTTATAATACTTTATAAAATAAAACTTATGTTGTCAAGAAATTATTGAAAATGCAAAATAATATTTTTTTAAATAAATGTTAATTCGAAAAATTAATAAATCCTAAGTTTATTCTAGCATAGTCTTTGAGAAAAGTAATAAAAAATTAAATAGTATGTTACGAAGAGCTGTATTCAAAGGTAGCTAATTAAATAAAGACGATATTTTTTCTAAACTACATTATTTTAAATTGTTTTAAATATATACTTACATTACTATATTGGGTCAATTATTGTAGTCTAACGGCAGGGGCAATGTGGGCTGGGAAACATCGGTTGGAAGCGGACCTGTAAAAAATAAGCAAGAAATGTAACAGTGATCGAATATGAAGATACGTCTTTCATAATGTAACAATAACGTTATAACATGGAGATTCCGTTTTTTGCATGTAACAATGTAATTTTAACATGATATACCGCTTTCTGTATGTTACAATGACGTTATATATCGCTTTATGGATGTAACAATTATATCATAACATGGAGTTACAACTTTTTGTATATACCAATTACAGTATAACATTGATATACAGCTTTATGTAAGTAACAATGACTTTAATATATATACCACTTTGTGGATGTAACAATGCCATTATAACATGAAGATACCACTTTCTGTATGTAACAATGATAGTATCACATCGAGATACCACTTTCTGTATGTAACAAAGACATAACATGTATGTGAAAATTACATAACATGAACATACAGCTTTCTGGATGTAGAAACTGATTTTGAACTTGTAGAGTCAGCTTTTTGGAATCAACAAGAGATTTAGAACATGAAGAGACGGATATCTGGAATTAACAATGGTTTTAAATTAAAACATGGAGCTGTAGTTTTCTGGAAGTAATAAGGATATTAGAATATGGAGATATAGCTTTCTTAAAGTAGCAAACATTACAACATGGATATCCATATATCTGGAAGTATTATTATTATTATTATTATTATTATTATCACCACCACATCTTACTACCCGTTCGGGTTATACGCACTTACGCTAATGTGAAATGGTAGGGTGATTGTGAGATGAAATGAAGGACCTACAGTTTAACGTGGAATCCGAACCACGGTGGAGGCCTGGCATTCCCCACATTCACAAGATGTCTTGTCAGAGGTGAAGGAAGGGTTTGGTAATCAGATAAATCT
>CABFOV010004939.1:23214-37008 GCA_902141375.1 Timema poppense | reverse complement strand
TAATAACATTAGAACATGGATATACATACTTCTGGAAGTAATAATAACATTAGAACATGGATATACATACTTCTGGAAGTAGTAATAACATTAGAACATGGATATACATACTTCTGGAAGTAATAATAACATTAGAACATGGATATACATACTTCTGGAAGTAGTAATAACATTAGAACATGGATATACATATTTCTGGAAGTAATAATAACATTAGAACATGGATATACATATTTCTGGAAGTAATAATAACATTAGAACATGGATATACATACTTCTGGAAGTAGTAATAACATTGGAACATGGATATACATACTTCTGGAAGTAGTAATAACATTGGAACATGGATATACATACTTCTGGAAGTAATAACATTATAGCAAGGATATACAGCTCTGAAAGTAGCAATAACATTAAAACATGGATATACAACTAACAGGGTGTAAAAATAACATTATAATATATGGACATAAATCCTTTTAGATGGTACAAAAATATTTAACAATATCATTAACACATAGAAATAGGTCACTTGAGATAAGGGCATTTAAATAACTAATTATAAATTAATTAAATAATCTGATCCACCCCCAAAAATATGTTAAGAGTAGGGAACGAGCTAAAGGGCTGGAAGAGAGCTCATTTTAAAGATCTCACCACCGTTTGGAAAGAGTAGACAAACATTTTACTTGAACACTAACTCCAAAAGGTCGAAAGCGCTCCAAAGTTTATAGCTTTTCATGAATGAACTTTGATCCAGAGAGTCGAGAGAACTTATAATGTCCAGTAAAAAGTGTAACATACTTTATAGCGCAATAACTTCTAGCCTGCACGGAAGCATTGATTTACACTGTTGAGTCCCGGACAAGAAAGGTAGAATTTTGAGGACGTGTACCTAGATTCTAGTGAAGCAAAAGTAGTAAAACATCGAAGAAAAAACATCTCTGTACTCCCGGCCGAGTTTCGAACACTTAACTCATTGTTGACAAGAAATAACTGATGCCATTAATTTTACGGCCACCATTGTAGGTTAATAAATTTTAAATGCAGTACTCCTATGTATAATGTGGGCCTTTACCTAACACAACGTCAGTCCGACTTTTCTTACATCATTAAAAACCAATAGTATAGAGTTTCCCACAACTAATTTACTGAACTCTCCCTTTCCCGAGAGAAAAGTTGTTTGTTCGCAAACAAAGACGGGCCTGGGAACAGAATAGTAACTAAACGAGCATTCATTTTACAATCCCATAGTATATGAGATTGACAAAGCCACAAACAGGCATTCAGTTTCTTTGTTGGTCCAGTCAAGAGATTTTAAAAGGATTTTTTCCGCGGATAACTTTGTGTTTTGGGAATATTTGAATTTTGATTCAAATTTTACACCTTAGTTTACAAATGTTGATGTTGCTCTTGTTGCCAACATGTTTTTTGGTATTTTTCGGGAAAAGGTTTGGTATATGTTTGAATACTATTTTCAAACAAGTTTCCGTGTTTACTTTCCGTTTGGCCCAAAGAGGAAACAATGTTTCTTGTCATTCATGTCAAATGGACTACATGAAACTTCCTGTCTGGAAGTGTTTGCAAACATTGTTGACAGCTAGTTTATCATATTGTGGACAATTGAAACTGAAAGAACTCTTGCGTTGATAGAAATATTCTTTACCAATACATTGTTGTGGGGTGTGACATCTGAAAACGACAAACTGGATATTTTTAATTAAATCGGTGACAAGTTATCTAATATTTAATGACGTTGAAATAGGTGTTAAATCTATTCGTGTCTCTTTTCGTAGAGAGCATGATTTAAAAAAATTTGAAATCGATTAAAAAATGAGCGGGAAACAATGTTTAATTGTTAAAGTCTGGACATGAAACCATGTTTGCTTAAAACTGTTTCGAATAGTGTAAGTGGCTCTGTTTCCCATGTTTGCAGAATCTTTACCAATGTTTGTGAGCAAACGAAAACATTTATAGAAACAGTTTCCAAACAAATTCTGCAAATAATGTTTCCAAGTACGTTAATAGGATTTCCAGTTCTCTTCTCACACTAACGTATCAACCACAGCGCTTGGTGGTTTTGATGTGTTATTAACGTTGGGTTTACACGGTCTGCTATAGACCAGACATGCTATACTTCAATACTATAAGCCTAACCTGTACGCAGGGTTACCAATATTTTCAAGATTTCCAAGGAATTCCCATTTGTCCCAGACACGCAAGCGAATAGAAGAATAGAGTTTAATTTTCCTTAAATTTTACTATTGTGAGGTTATGTAATCTTTATTTAGAACAAGTTGATTTGACTTAATGAGATAATATATTCAATCGTTACGGAGATAATAGATATTTTCGGACCAGCATGCTTAGCTCTTCAGAACATTTTATATTCTAAGCAAATATCTATTATTTAACGTTTTCAGTTAATGTCATAAATTCAGGAATATTCCAATTTTGTAAAGCCTTTTTTAAGAGATGGATAGAATCCTATATCTATCAAATCACAATCTTAAATTTTCTTTTGAATCTCTAATTTAAATTCGAGTCCTTGGATATTTAAAAATTCATGATTCTCGTATAGTCAAAATATTTAAAAACTGAATTTTGAAAATGTTGTTAAAGACTTGGTAACACTTACAAACGCTATTTTGTTTGTAATATATGTTATGTAATAAAAAAAAATATGTCTTCTTGAGCAAATTAATTATATTCATACAATGTTGACACGTTTTTGTAATTTCAAGTAAAGGCCTCCATAATTGTATTCGAGTTATAATTATGAAGTTTTTACGGATCTTGAACACAATAGGATTCGAGAGAGTCGAGGATTCGAGCGTTCCAACTTTTTTTTTTTACATTTACGGTATTTGCCTGTTTTGAAATTATTATGTGAATAAACCCTTTAATGCCGGGATTGCGTAAATAAACTATGCTTAATGGATATCTAACATGAAGTGTACCAAGAGGACTGCCTTGTAACAGAGCATTGTAATGGAAAGGTGCGCTTAGACCAACCGAGTGAATGCTCGTTCTTCTCCCATTACGCCTAAATTCTCTTGGTGTGAACGTGTAGCGAGCATTCTTTCGGTGCTCGGTTAAGTTCGCCCAAATTGAGAATGAAGGTTCTAAGACTGCTCGCTCAGTTGGTCCAAACGACGAAAGAGCACGCGAACAGCTGCTTGGCGCAATCTTTCGGGTTCAAACGCGTTAGATCAACTAAGGAGTTTTATCAAAGGATTATTTCGTTCGGTGGAAGTAGCTACAAGTTATCCTACCTGCTAAGTAATAATTTCAGACGGAGGAAACATGGGTTAGAATAATGATTTGTGCCTACAACTCATAGAATTTTATAAAGAGAATACATGTATTTGGGACCCTACAAAACTAATTCAATAATATAAGATGTCTGGAATGCCATTAGAAACATTATGAAATGTCGAGTTTATGAGGTAAAGAAGAAAAGAGAATCACTTCTAACATCTTACCAACGATAACGGCAAAAAAGCTACCAAAAACTTGCAATGGGGCATACAAATTGAAATGGTTTGCTTACACCCCTAAGCAATTTTGATTGTACAAGTATAATCCAAGTGGAAGGCTCTTTTGATGTAAACGAGCTAGTATGAGTTTTCTCGGTGCTCATTTACACTAAATGAGCGTGAAAGAACGATCTTGCTCTTGCTCTCTATTCTTGTTCGTTTAGTCTAAGCCCACCCTAACGCGAGCATTCGCGACAAGCAGAGCTGCTCCATGCGAGCGCACGTGCTCCGCCCGACTGTCAGTCCCATGCAGGTGACTCGCCACAAGTGCCGAGCACAGTCATCTAGTTGTTACTAGTGTCCATTATTGTGTTATTGTGTGCTACTACCAACTTGTAGCAAGTGTTTGCTCCCAATGGGAAAAATAATTTTATATTTTAATGAACAATATAGAAAACCCCTATTTTGTGAGATCCTCAGGATTCACAACAATATAACAAATTTAAAAAAACTACACCTGGCAACAAATGGCTGAAATCACTCAAGAAGAATGCAAACGAAAAAAGAAAGGAAACGTGTCAAAAAGCAGAACTACAAAAAAGGGGAAGACTAAATATTTTATACACATGTAAAACCCATATTTTAAATCCCTATTTAATTAATCTGCAAACGAAATATTTAATCCATGTGTAAAATAAATATAATGTAATATAATGAATGAGCTGTCATTTTGAATATGCATTAAATATAATATTTAAACATTAACAAGTATTTTGTACTGCTTGGGTTCATAAATTTCTTAGTAATATTATAATGCAAATTAATTACAAACAACATTGTTGTTAAAATTAGATGTGACAACAAACTTGGTTTGCTTTCAAATCATTGAAATTTGAGTTGGACCGAAACAAGCCACGACCAACTGTGCAAACATTAAGTACTTAAAGCATATTGTTCTTACCAATATAGCGAGCCCTTTTCTACACAAAGCTGTACAGTTTCATAACATACACTACAAGTTTCACTCTAAGACTAGGTTCTTTTTGAGGTAAAAGCGATGTCAGTGATGTCGGTTTTTCTGTCTCTAAAGCCCTGGTATGAGGTTTTCATCAATTTAGTCATCTAAACTTTCTGGAGGGGTTTGTAAGTTTACAGATTCTTGGTATCTTCCTAAAAAAAACTATAAAGGTGTGTTATTTCAATTACCACCGAAATAACATTATCAGCTTCTAATTATAATATGGACTTTCTTAAGACTAGAAAAACTGACGATAGTACGCCGAAAGCATTTTCAACTAATCTTCTAGTTATACATAGTCTGTAGTTGAATATTCTTTCCCGTATTCCTTTGTTGAGTAGTCTTGTGTGTACACTTTTATTAAATATGCAGAAAGAGGGAATGCTTTAACAGCCACAGCGTAATAAGGTGTTATTTCTTTCGACAGTGGAACTTGTTCTGTTATTTACGAAGTGATGTTTTCCATTTTTCTGTATAATTCGCAGCCTTTAAATGCTCCACCATCAGATATTGTTCCTTGACATTTGACAGTAACAAACAGGAAGTTGTGTTGTGACTCGACCAAAACCAATAAAATAATATTGAAGATGTTTTTATAGTTCTAAAACTAATTTCCATTACTAACAGCAGCTTGCTAAACGACACATTACTAACAGCATCTTGCTAAAAAAAAACATGCTTTCTATCCAGTGCTCCAAGGGAATCAAGGAAATTCCACAGGTCATAAAACTGATATACAATTCTTATGTATTCTTAAGTAGAAGCTGGTATCTGTAAGCTAAAACTTTGTTTTTTTCAGATCGAGACCATTACTACAACGGAAGAACATATTGAAGCGACTACAAATGAAATAGCTACCAATGAAAATGAATAACGTCCANAAAAAAAAAAAGTTCAACGCCCAAAAGACATTATGGCATCTGCATTTGACATTTTTAAAAAAACATGGTACAGTCTACAAAGGACGAGTGTAAAAGTTTGGGTTGGAAAACTATTAAAGTCTTAAGAGAAACAAAGTTCAACATCCTATATCCAATATCTTATACAATGCAGATCAGAGTAAATATAATATTTTTATCCAATAATGGGCTCAAGCTATGGATCCGGTAATGGCCCACCAGAGCAGCCCTCGGCACATTCACTCGCTATGGAGACCAACCAGCACTTCAAGAGCACTCAGTATACCACGGTGCACCTGAACAATATGACTAGTGTAAGGTACGCTCACCACTACACCGCAACCGCACCTCCACCTCAACGTTGATTATAGTAGGGAAAACAGTATCTAGTAGTTATTAAAACCATTTTATTATATTAATGCAACTCATGTTATCTGCAGCTGTCGCTTTACATAATACACACATACATACATACATGAATACATACTTTACATAATACATACACATATATACATACATGCATGCATACATATATACATACATGCATGCATACACTCATACATACATACATACATACATACATACATGCATACAAACATGCATACACACATACAACACAATGGCATACATACATAATCACGCTGTTCCCTTACGGGGTAGGCAATCCATTGTGTATAGCTAAAAAAAGTTCCGTACTTAATCCATCCTCACTAACTTTCTCCACACTTCTTTATCCTTGCATATTCTCTTGGTTTTCCCTGACAAACCTACGCTCCACATCCTTAAAACAATGCTGGCGTTAGCAAACTTTTATATACAACCATTTTTGCCTCTTTCAATATTACTATATTCTTTGCAATAGTCCACATACATCCAACTACTCTCCAAGATGCATTCACCAGTCTGTTGATTCACTATCCATCCATCCATGTATACAGAACATTCTGCCCAGATACACAAACACATTCACTTGTTCTAATAGTTTTCCATTATTTATACTAAAAGTGCGGGCGAATTAGATTTTCTTATACTTGATAAATGATATAATTATTCCCCCTCTACCCCCCCACCCCCACCCCACCCACAGGATTGTTGTAATTGCCTTCCTTAATAACATATTAAAGTCCTGACTGATCCAACATTTGCTAAGTCCATCATCATGGAAAAATGGCGGATCAAGGTTTCTCCGGTTTTTCGCAATTATATTGGAAACGATTGAACTTAGGTAATATATGCAAGGGTCAAATAGAAATATATTAAAATTTCCTATAATATAGACAGTACATAGGTTTGTCTTGATTCCTTTTATTTGTCGAGAGAAAAAATGAAGTCTTTCAAGCAATCTGCCATAGTTGCAGCCTTAGACACTCTAGATCATGCAAGTATGGGATAAGCCTTGTGAACCGACACTCTCAACTCCCCTGACTCAGAAGTCGAATATTCAGACTAGGTCATGTTTTTAAACATCAGGTGTTTTGTCAAGTAGCATAACATAAAACAATGTCAAAACTAGTATCTTAGTGGAAATATCCCTCCTTTTTGGGTAAAGAACAGTGAGATTTGGATATTAAAGTAAAGGAGAGGGGGAGCCGTAAAAAATTACGCCAGTTGCTAGTGGGGCTATTCCAAAGTGTTCTACACACTCAGCACCAAGTCTAACAAACTTGTCAAGAGAGGATCCCACAGGTTTGAGTCGCTGTTTTGTACAGAGAAATCCATCCTATAAGTCAGAGTTTGTTAATAACAGCACAGCACCGGACGATCAGATGTTTGATAGCAGCTAGAGTTATAGCGTCGAAGATAAGTCAGGACGCGGACTGTTGAGTAGGGACATTGACAGAGCAAGTACCTGTTTACAAACTCTATCAATTAGTTCGAAATCCTACATCACATTGTATACTATTAGCTTAGTTAATCCATTTCAATAAACCATATTAAACGAACCCTCCGGTCCTTTGCCACTACCACCTATCCATTCCGCAAGCCCATCCTGGCACGTTAAGCCCACGGGAGCCAAGGGTCGCCTGGGGTACTGGAATTCCTATTATGATTAGTTAATCATCACATTATTATTCATGTTTAAATTATAAGAGATGAAATTTTGCAAAGGTAAGCTCATAGACGTAGGTGGAGCACCTCTCTCCATCTCCCTACTCACTTAACCCCCGAAATGGATTATATAAATGCAGAGTGAGCATTGCGATTCCCTGCATTGCATCATACATCATACAATTTAAACCCCAAATTTGTGCTCAACTTTTCCATTTGTTAAATTACTTATGTTTATATTGAATCAGTATTATAATATATGACTAGAGTACTATTTATAAAAATCCTCCATTTGATGTGTAGAAGAGCCGGCAACTCCGAGGATTTTGATGCTACATTCTCCCGCTCCTGCAATGAGTACATGCGGCCACCAAGTGAGCATAATAAAGATGGCGACGGGAACTCTTCGTAAGGCCAATTGTTTTAAAATCTCAGGTAATGAATGTTGTTTTAAATGTACGATGTAACTGTGGAGTTTTTAATATTTGGTGGGGTTTTTTTCAGACGGAATATTTTGTACCAGGATGAGTGATAAATTAAATTGTAGGTAATTTTTATTTACAAGTGTTTATTAACACAGAGGCCTCCTTTCTTTTCTTTTTAGAACCACGTTTCACTATTTTTTCAGATCATATGCATATGTACTAATTATGATAGTGAGTTTGGAATTAGGAAGCTTTAATTTGGAGGAAGTGTATCAACATTTTCATGGAAAGAAAGTGGAAAACCATTTAGGGGAAGCCACCCTAATTACACCCGACTAAGATTAAAACCAGGATTTCCCTCTCAACATCAGTTTGGTCTTCTATTGCGAGAGTGACACCTTAGCTGATGCGGTCACCAAAGCAGATTAATAAGTACTAGTGCTTAGTATTACATATAAGAGTTCTACAATTAAATACGATATCGTTTATGAAAATGAACTGTTGACGAGGTTAGTGCGTTGTGCGATGAAATCTAAGTTCCAAACCTACCGCCACCGCATCGCGGGGTCTTCCTAACTTTGACAACAGCAAACAGTCAGTTGGAAGGTGAAAGCTTTAAAAAGTGAAAAGGGAAAGTCTCCCTACACAGACTGTGTATGCATTGTTTTCTTCTTTTGAAGCGACTAAAAAGATAGACTTGGACCCTGAAAAGTGTAAGTTCATGATAAGACAGAGGTATTTGCTACACCGTGTGGTATGGCCCAGTCAAGGGACCTTTGATTACAACTTTGAAGCATACACAAAGTATTGGCAACCTGTGTGTTGATATTCATTCATGAAGTAAGTTTTAAAAAAAACATTACGATCCGAGTTCCATTATTGTGTTTGATGGCTACGACGAAAAAATTTCAAGAGTAAAAAGTTGGAAAAGGGTTCATCGGTAGGACCTGAAAAAGTGTGCTGACAATGTTCTCACCGTACGTAAATCAGGAAATCTTTCCAGCGAATGAGAAGAATAATTCCAGATGTGAATATATATTTTTTGAAAGAGAAATTAAAAAATAGCTATCTCAAGGTCCTGCAAGCCGCAGACGAGGCCGACACCCTCATTGGCGACCCTACAATAACCTTACCCAACTCAGATCAGACTGCAATTGTTTATAAAGCTGTAGATCTGTTGGTATTAATGATGTAATTAGCTCCTGAGGACCAGGACTTATTACTTTTTGCAGTGGAATGTGATGCAATAATTATTACTCCGAACCAATCGTAGAAGAATTTGAACATGGAAAAAACCAACGAAGGTGATTGTGATTAGACAGTAAAAAAGTATTCAGCTTTTGCAATTTTTCAAATTGTAAAATTGTATACAGTACACACTGTTACTCATTTATTATTATTATTATTATTATTATTATTATTATTATTATTAGTGTAAAGTGTGGATACACATGTTTAATAGGTGTTATTTGTAATGAATTCAGTCCTAGTTGGTGGATTAAGTCTACTGGCCGCCGACCCTACCTTCTCAATCAGAAGATATTCCTTTAACACCGATTGGGTGAAAGGTGGTATGGAAATGGGCTTATCTATGATCGTAGTCAGAAGATTTTTTTCGGAAGAATTTGAGCACAAATCAATGGTTTAAGAATGTATGACGCAACGAATGAAACCGCTATTTTCATTCTTCATTTTATGAGAGGAGGGGGATTTACCCCCACCTACGTCCATGTGCTTACCTAAGAAAAATTGCATTCCTTATAACATAAACATGAATAATAATGTGATTATTAAATTATCATAATATAAATGCCAATACCCCATGTAAAAATATTTAGTTCTTGGGTAGGATTTAAACAACAACAAACATTTTTTTCCCCTTAACAATCAAGAGACACCAATAAAAATAGAATTATCTGTCTTGTAGTAAGTTTTATGCTCTTTCTATTAGGTCATTTGCATTTTATACCTAAGATTAACAGTTTCCAAGAAAATTGTGAAAACCCAGATAAAGGTACCCCTTGATCTGCCATTTTCACAAGATGGTGGACTTAGCAAATGTTGGATCAGCCAGGACTTTTAATATGTCGTTAAGGAAGGCAATTAAAACAATCCCATAAAAAAAAATCCTAATGAATTATGTCGCCGATGGATGCTAGTACGCCTGGACTATATACTTACAGTTATTTTCTTATCCATCCTCATCAAAAACTATCACCTTAGTTTTGGAAACATTTACACGAGAATACATTCTGTCAATTGCCACATTCAAAAAATGTAATGCATTCTGCAAGTCACTTCCATTTTCAGCCATTAATAAGGCGTCATCAATGTTATTTTATAGATATTATCAATATTTATTAAATAACAATAATAATATGGTAAAAATGTTATCAATGTTGACTGTCAAAAAGTGTGTATTTCTAAACTGTTCTTGCAACCCAAACCAGGCTATAGCTCAGACAGCTCCCCATCCACCAACCCCTTCTCCCCAATTAACAGATCGGGACCAGGAAATCCAAGGTGTTTTGAGATTAGTTTTCCGATTTGATCAATTAATTCTGGTGTTAACATTTACAATTTCTTACCTTTACATTTTGTTCCAATTCTGCAGCAATAGCTTTACTCACTTCTTTAACTTTAATACTATTCTGTGTCTTGATATTTTTTAAACTTGCATAGAAACACAAAGTAATTGTTAATATTTCCGATACTGTTATATCCTTAGTAGCAATGTTTACGTCTCTCGCAACACGATTGGCTGACTGGGACAAGTGGTATAACCTTTACTTAACCTTCACGTAACGTAAGGGTTCTTCCCCGGACAGCTTCTGAGTTAAGTGAACTGCGTAGTGATGGCTTCCACTTAAAAACCATAGAACCTTCACGTTATGTTACGTAATGTAAACATTAATTGATCGTTAAGTTGCTCGTGATCCGTGTATTGCTGTAGAATATTGTGGAAAGTGTTCGTGTATGTTGTGACTTGAGAACTGCGCGCGCCTTTCTCTACATGACATAATTACACTAAACTCCATACAGTCTCTCTCTCTCTCTATTTATTAAATCACCGGCACAACACAGGAGGGCTCAGCTTTATTGATCAAATAAAACTGCTGCCCTCAGAGCGCCCGCCGACTCTCCAAACAAAACATGGATATTGCTATTTTTATCATAGTAATAATAAGCAATAGCAACAATAATAATATTATTGTTATTATTTTGTCACTGCTGTACATTCCATATTCAACTGTTATTATTAACAATACAAGAATTGTACAGTCCTGATACAATCCTTTTAAATAAAGTGCAAAATAAGAATCCGAACAAGGGAACAGAAAGAGCGCATGCAAAGTCAAAGAAAGGTCCATGGTTTGATTCGCGGAGCCAGGCTATAATTTTTCAATTGATATTTTATACTTTACCGGGTGGAACGAGGCCTTGTTTTAGCTCGACCATTTGGCATTTAGTTTTTTTTTTGCTGAGCAATTACTGTCAAATCCGTGAACCTTTTTAATAATATTTGGCAGGAACATTTTTTGAATCTAGGCCGAACGATGTATGCACACAGTACTTATATCTGACTATCTGTTTCCATTGGTGGCCATTCAAAAGGTTTTGCGTTTAATAGCATATCTCGAGTGATTTGAATTTTAAATTCTAAGTAATCAATTAAGTAACTAGAGCCTATATTTTGTAATTTTGACATATATTGCAAGACTGACATCTTAACGGTTATTCTCTATGAATTTATTGATGAATATATTATTAATTTGTTTTCCATCTAATGTTATAAAACAACTAGTTAAATTGGTCTGACCCGCATTGGTGGTCACGAGGACTAAACGTCCAGCTCATATAGTTTCGTTCGCCGATTACGAGAAGTTCGAGTTACGAATCCCAGCCGGGCGTACCGAGGGCATTTATTTCGAAATAATTTACCCCCATTCTTTCACTAAAATGCGGGTACATTTGTTCTAAATTATACTTCCCTCATCCCTGCCCCATTTGTGGAGTTAATAAACCCGGCAGGTAGAAAGTAAGACTAGGTGAAAGAAAGAAGTAAAATGGGGTGTTCATATAAAAAATGTTTACTTTTCAGTTACCGCTATAATTTAAAAAAAACGTGCATTACATATTAGTATCTGTCCGCATATTTACACTAAACTTGAGTCACAAATTCCCCAAAAATATCAATTCTGCTTAAACCCGCTTCGATAACTGCACAGTCTAAGTTTTCACTCTCGCAGTAGACTAGACTGACGATAACGTGAAGATCAAGATTCAAATCTCGGTTGGGTGTATTTAGGTTATTTTTCCAAAATTATTTTCCACCCTCCCACCATGCAAATGCGGGTACAATTTCTATAAATATAACCCATCTCATCCTTAAAACCATTTGAATATATAACCAAGCAGACATGCTCTATGAACAATGGAGGCAGCCACTCAGGGGGTGAGTAGATATAATCGTATGTCCCTAACACACTTTTAAACATCAAACATTTTAACCTGAATCAATACGGCTTTCGTCCTACATCGGCTTGCAAGCGAACTAGACTTCAAGCTCGTCTAGTCTGGTTGCCGGCAAAGGAGAGGTCGGAGTTCGAATCCAAAGCGGGTAGACTGAAGGTGTTTGTTTTTTTCTTAATTTGTTTCCCATTCTTTCTCTACGCAAGTATGGCACATTTCATCAATATTCTACCTCATCCATCCCTACTCTATCCACATAATTAATTTATATGCGACCCATTTCGGTGTTAGAATGGTCTAAAGCATCACTCTCTTAATAAACTGGACTGCCATTAACAGGCAGTTCTGGGTTCGAATTCCAATCAGGCGTACTGTAAGACACGGCGATAAAAATTGTTTTAGTGAGAATAGACCCCTAACCTAAAAGGGTATTAAATTAAGACTGGGTGGAAATCAAACCAAATAAAACTGGACAAGTGTCGGCCTACCCTAGTGAAGCATTCCCGACATAATCGTGCGCTCATTAAGGAGCCCAACTCATCCTTAAACTTAAAAAATATCATCAAAATAAATACAAATTCGCATACATGGTTTATATTATTATTAGTAGCACCACGTCTTACTACCCGTTCGGGTTATACGCACTTACACTAATGTGTAATTGTAGGGTAATTATGAGATGAAATGGAGGACCTACAGTTTAACGTGGAATGTGAACCACGGTGGAGGCCTGTCATTCCCCACATTTACAAGTTGTGATTAATACACGTCTTGTCAGAGGTGAAGGAAGGGTTTGGCAATAAGATAAATCTATTCCTGTACCGAGGATTGCACCCCGACCCCTAGTATAGAAGTCCGACACCTTACCCCTAGACCACCAGGTCAACCTACGTGGATAATAGAAGTTCCTCTTTAGTATACATTGTGTTGTGTTTATTTACCATGTCCCATTACCCGTTCGGCTATAAGCATGTACATCAATTATGTCACTGTGGAACGGATGAGTAAAGGCGAATGTTAGAGGAAATGTGCTTGCACTTTCATGGAGAGAGAATACAAAACCATTGGGAAAAAAACCCATGGGTACAGTCGATCGGGACTAGAACACCGAATTCTTCTCGCCACTAGCAAACCAGGATAAATGAACTTGACATTTAAACTGCATGACCACCGGCGCTGATAGCATTATGTAAACAATGGTACTGTACGGGTCCTATAGACGACACATCCAATATCGCAGGTAATTTAAATTATTTTCAAATTTAATTTTGATATTAACTTTTAATCTAAATAATACTTATCTATATCTTTTGTATAAAATGAGTGTAGGGTTTAATTTGAACTGAATCGGTTTGTTTTTGAGTGCTTGACATGCTCTTATTGGCTTATAGACATTTATCAAGTATATTCATGGATAAAAGGGGACTAATGTCATACCCCCCCCCCCCCCC
>CABFOV010004939.1:0-23209 GCA_902141375.1 Timema poppense | reverse complement strand
CCCCCCCCTCAACATGTGTGCGCGGTCCCCGACACAGATATTGAAGTTGTTTTCAGTCTTCCATAAACGAAATAAAACATAGTTGTTCACAATGCGCGGGCTTACACTAAAATGTCACGTTCTGGCAGACGCTATAAAGCTACACAATTGCTTCACTATAACAAACAACCTTTTATTTTCAGATGTACAGTCGTTCGTTAGTGCTCAAACCTGTGAACAAAACAGTTAATTAATAATACTGTATATTATTTGTAAGGATTGTTATGAATTTTCTGTCAACCACTCACCAACTTGTTTTCATTGTTCAAGCATTGTTCAAGCTTACAAACGTTCCAATCAAAGAAAACAAATCAATTCTGTCAACATTATTTTCTCCGCCTGGTTTAAGTAGTTTTTCGAGCTAAAAGCATATAATTATGTTAATTACTCTAATGAGGAATGTAGAATCGTATAGTGAATGTATGCACATTTGGGTGGTGGTAGGTTGGGAAATCATTTAGGAGGAAAATACCCTTAAAACACCATAGTGGGATTTGAAATCCAAACTCTTTGTTCTTTGGCAAACCAGACTAAGCGAGCTTTACATTTAGACCACGTGTCCATCGATGCGAATAATATACTGTCGCTTAAAGTGAACTAGAAATGCAATGCGGTTGTATGGTGGACAGATAATTTTGCCAAACTATAAATTCTGGTGGTAATTACTGAGTGTTTTGTGTATATTATAGCATTTTATAATTCTATATTCCAGGTAATCGACGGATTTAGACATGCCCTTTCGGACAAACATGGCCGCTCAATGGTAGTGTTATTACGTAAGAACGTGTTTATTTCGATAACGATTTCATCACCAGGATTGGTTTGGAGGCAACTATTTCATCGCCAGGATTATCGATTATAGTAGAGGTAAATATTTCATTCATTAGTGGCGTGAAGGCAAAGATTTATTCGACAAGAATGGTGTAAAGGAGTGGTTCTCAAACTGGGGTACGCGAGCAGCTATCAAGGGAAAATTGTAAAAATAATAAGATAACAAAACGTGCAGGGGAATTTTCGAGACGACTGAGGAAAGTGTTCTCCTTTGATTATTTGGCATTTGGCCTGTCATTCGGCGAAATTCTACTATGACCAAAGGGTACAACCTAAACAAAATTAGAGAACCATTGCTGTAAATGAAACTATCTTAACACCAGACCCTCTAATTTTGAAACCTTTATGACGAGTAGAGCAACAAAAAACCAGATGGACGCACCTCTACCACTTCAGATGCAGCCTTTTGAGAAAGTTTTTATTGAAAGAAACGCGTCATAATACAAAATATATAAGTAAAAGGAAAAGTAACTAGTATTGCTTTGTATGAATACTGCAGTCCACAAGCAGAACAATTAGTTTGAAATCTAGAAACATTAATTAATATTCTCTAAGTTCACATTTAATGTTTGCTCATTCTTGTTTCTGCTCCTCTGCTCACCGCTTGTCCAGGCTGTACACATTTAATTACATAGATTAGGCAGGGTGGAGAAAGTTAGAATTTAGAGGAGACGTACCCTCATTTAGCGTGGAGGGAGAATGGTGAACCGCTGAAGAAAACTTCTCTCAGCATATCCGAGCCTCATATCCATCATTAGCAAACCAGACTTTACAAGTTTGACGTTTAGTCCGCATGCCACCGATTCGGGTAATATATATATTTAGATGTTAGAAGAATTGCGTCATGAAGAGCATAAAGGACACAATTTGAGGGAGTTTAATTATGGTGATAGGATTGTGTACCTATTTCAAAATGTATTTTATCAGCACCGCATATTACTACCCGTTTGGGTTAGAGAGGAAGTTCATCTGCATTTGCGTGAGGAGGAATGGAGAACCACCTAGAGAAAAGCTCCCCCAGTTCACTCGACTGGGATTTAACCCCGATCTCCCTGTCTACGGTAGTATAGTCTAATGTGAAAGTAGCACCTTAGACAACGCGGCCACCAAATTGGGTCGTTATTTTATTTAACTAAAGAAAACACGGCATTTAATTTTCTTACTACAGGATTCTGAATCTGGCGATTGTGTAAAATCATTATTTCAAGTTGAGGCCTTCAGATGTGGATTCTAGATAACTTAATATATTGATATTATTCTGATCTAATCCCTCAAAGGATTCGAACTGCCACCCATCTCTATCACAAACATACACACACGCACTTTATAGAACAAAGAGTCACGAGGTTTTCCCTTCTCGCACGCGTGGCAATTGTTTTAGCACCAAACCTAAATGAAAATGTAATAGAAAATTAGGTATTTTAATACAAATACTTGATTATCATTAATTTATTAGTGCGAAATTTTATGTTTAAACAACACAATCGAGTTAGCTCTTACCGTTGTTTGCAAAACGTTTAACAAGGTTGTCCAATTCTACCGGAACATTATGATGTAGCAAGTAGCACGTAGCATGTAGCATGTAGCATGTAGCATGTAGCATGTAGCCGTTCTTCCGTCATTGTTGGTCGTACGCAGTGTATACAACAATGAGGTATTGATTTCAATATATTTGATTATTTTCAAGATCCTATGGTGAGGGGATGGTGGGGGGAGGAATAGTGTGTGTGATGGGGGACGATCACCCAATTACCCCCCCCCCCCTCCTCCTGAATCCACCATTGGCACCAATATTTTTTAAATCTTTAAAACGTGTGTTGGTTGTGAATGTGTCCATAGAGGGCTAGTTATTTACTGTAAGTTTACTAACCGACCTCTTGTATAGTGGTCAGAGCAACCGGCTGCTTAAATAAAGATTCTAGGTTCGATTCCCAGCCTGTACCGGGGGATTTTTCTCGAAAGGGGAATAATTACTATGGTCACGAGGGTCTGTTCATTAATACTTTAGTTAGGTTAAGTTATTCATTGGCTTCTCATACTCACTATCACTATCATCTCATCGGGACATGGAAAGAACCTCCACGGAAAGGATGTACGATTAGTACATTCTGAAGTTCCCTGGACAACGGTACATTAGTACGGGCTAGTATTTCCACAAACTGAGCTTTGAGTGATGTGACCCAAACATTAAACTATTACTATCATCATCATCATCATCATGTTTACTAACGACTAATCTTACTGCCTATTCAGACTATTTTCATATTTAAACTAATGAGGGATGAGGAAAGTAAGATTTAGAGCAACTGTACTTACATTTGAGTGCAGAGACGATAGGAAACAATTTAACAAAAAAACACCACCAGTAAAACCAACCGGGATTCAATCCCCAATCTCCCTGTCACTCACGAATACAGTCCAATTTCACTTACGAGTACAGTCCTATCTATAGAAAGATTGACTGACGCCTTGAACCATACGACCAGTGGCGTGGACTGGATATGCTTGCCTTAGATCAGTTGTATTCAATCTGGGGTATGCGAAGAAGACATTTAGGGGGTACGTAGTATATATATACCTGTATATTATATTATGTATGTGGTGTATATATAACGTGTATAGATAAGCGCGAAATTTATAAAATAAATGTATATAAATATAATATATATACAAGATATCCACCAAGAAACTCCACTCTACTGAACAGTATACATGTGTTTAAAATGTTAGAGTCTCGCGGTATACACCCTGTATATGTATTATATATTATTTCATGATACACACTGAATAATCAAGGTCATGGATTTAGGGCTAGCAACAGGAGACCTGGAGCGAGTTAAGCCTAAGTAGTTATATATTATAGATATGCTCGTGTGAACAGTTTGATGTTATTTGAATAATAAATTATGAGTGAGTTTTCCTGCCTCGGAACTTTGAGATAGTTTAAAAAAAAAACTAAAAAAAACTGAAAGTCTGTTATAGGGGGTGAAGTGACAAGACGATCTATATTCAACTTCAAGAGCCCTAAATGTCACTTGCAAAAGAGTCTAATAAATCATCCATATCAGAGACACTTTACCTTTAGCGTGGAAAATGCAGGAAAGTAATGGAAAAATAAAATAAAAAGTGTCGCGGATGGAAGACTTGTGAGGAACTCTATCTCAGGTGTCGAGGTATAAAATAGAGAGCTGGTAATTGTGTTTGTATTTCTCAAATACAGTTTAGTAGCATCACGAATTCAACAAATGGTCTCTGTAGGGTCGTAGCGTGGGGGGGGCTATTTTATTTTGGTGGTTCAATACTCGCCAGTTCATTGTTTGTATGCATATTGCTGCTCTATACCTAGAGGCTAGTATACCTTAGTTTTCTTACGAATATACAGTACATATTTTAGGAAATACAAACATCTTGCTCTATATCTAGATGTGATATACCTTGGTTTTCTTACGAATATACAGTACATATTTTAGGAAATACAAACATCTTGCTCTATACCTAGATGTTGTATACCTTAGTTTTCTTACGAATATACAGTACATCTTTTAGGAAATACAAACATCTTGCTCTATATATAGATGTTGTATAACTTGGATTTTCTTACGAATATACAGTACATATTTTAGGAAATACAAACATCTTGCTCTATACCTAGATGTTGTATACCTTAGTTTTCTTACGAATATACAGTACATCTTTTAGGAAATACAAACATCTTGCTCTATATATAGATGTTGTATAACTTGGATTTTCTTACGAATATACAGTACATCTTTTAGGAAATACAAACATCTTGCTCTATACCTAGATGTTGTATACCTTAGTTTTCTTACGAATATACAGTACATCTTTTAGGAAATACAAATATAGTTTTTAGGCTCAGCATTAATAAAATTAATAATATAATTTATTTATTCGTATTTATAATATGTTTCTATCAAACGTGACAGATGCAAATCACATGACCTGACGTATGAATAGTCTACGTGGTTCTAGTAGTTTTCTCAAGCTTCAAAGTATAACAATTCGTAACAAAATTGGGGTTCAGCTTGTTGAGGTTTAATAATGTTTATAGCACATATAACTCAATTATGTTTTTAAAAAAACTTAAACTAATTACATCAAAAGGTAAGTCATGGTAAAAAAACCACCTTATTATCTAAACTTGAGGGGACTTACCCCATAAACCATCACAAGTAGTAAACATTCCCCTCTCCAATATATTTATAAGAACCGCCCCGAGCCTTGCTTATTTTTGACAATTTTTTTAAATTCTACATAAGTGGAAACGGTAACAAAACCATGCCACACCTCCAAGTTCTCCCAGTCTCACTACCGGTCCAGGCTATCCGCATATTTACACTACTGCTGTGGGGATGAGAAAGGGAGGAGTTTGAGGAAATTTACCTGTATTTGCATAAAGGATGGGCACAGGTAGCGAAAAATATCTTTGTACACCCTACTGTATTTGAGTCCCAATCCTTTTGTAACCAAGCCTGGCGTTTATTTTTAGAAATATATTTTACAGACAGCTTATTATCATTTAAAATAGTTGGTATTATAAACGCAAATAGGCCGTTATTCACTTCCCGATTTGGTGAAATAAATTCTTTCTTTAATAATGTTATTATCTATCACTCTCCCTCCGGGCGAATGCTGGTACAATTACACCAATACAATCATTTTCGTTAAATATGTTAGTTTGATTCCATCGTAGTTAAACTGGTCCTATAAACAAACCAAGAAACTCATTTAGTTTTTTATTATTTCATTTATAGGACAAAAAATAGAGTAAGAAGCCATATTGGGATGTTAAGAAAATGTCTATCGATATTTTTAATAAAAACATACGTTTTATATTAACCGGATTCCAAAGTAAGCATATCGATGCACTTTCAGACCTCGTACAAAGACGGTATTGTAACCCTCCAGGAACTATAACATTTTGACCTCCTTGGTAGATGAGGTATTTTATCCCCAACCCTTCTTCCATCATTTGACCAACTTTTCTAGATCCTGGGGAATATATATATAGTTGGAGACATAGCCCACCCCACCCCTCCCTCAATGGGCCAGGGACCCTACCCCAAATGCACTAACCAACCTGAACTTGGATCTCATAACTTGGGAGATATGGCCCACGCTAGGTCAGCCTGCGCGGTGGGACACATATTTCCGTCCATTCGTCTGCTGCGGAGTGAGAAACGCACAACGCACATCCTACCGTCGGATGCGAAGCCGTTATATTATCACGCCACTGGATTTAACATAAATTTAGGTAGTTAAAGCATACCAAGAGTATAATTTGAGCAATTTGGTTGGGCGTATGAATACATAATTGTTTAAAAAACTGTGTAACACGTAGCTTTGGGATTGGGATTATTTTCAAACATGAACATGTTCTTACGTTAGTTCCCAGCCTCATAGTTACAGAGTTTACTTTGTTTAAATCAACCTATTACCCGTATATGTTGAATATTTGGGGAAGTGCGAGTAGGGAGCAGTAAATTGGTGTGGCTTAAGGCGGCGACTGACTTGAGCCGAGCTTTGTAATGCAATGTTCGAGACGAGCATTGCATTACAAAGTGCATGCAGCTCAAGTTCCTGATTAGGCGCGGTGAAGGCTCACTTTGAATGCTTGTCACGACACTGCTCCGGTTTATTCTCATTTCTGACTGAAATGTCGGACCTACAAGTTGCGGGCACAACGTTTCTTTTATTGGGATGTAAAAAAAAGTTTAAAAAATCAAAAAAGACACCAGCAGACGAACTTATTAATTAGAGAAAGGAAGGCTGATGGTGGATCGGCATTAATGAGTGGTCTATTTTTTTTTTTAATCAAGAAATTAGTGGTCGTTACAAAAAAATTCATTCCAATGTTTTCTAATGGTGTTTAATATTCTGACACTTACTGCAAAAATGGTAATGGCTCAAAATACGTCTTTCCTACAGTATTCACTCTGACTACTGGATCAGTCTGCTCGGCGCGAACACCTGCATCAGCACTGACCTGTAATGTAACAACCAAAGGGATTGGGGAAAAACCGACAGTCGAATTGAGCACGTTTTCATGGAGCGAGTCTGCTCGTTGCTCGCTACACCGCACTGACTAGCGCTTTACATTACACTGCTCTGTTACAAGTCTGCGTCCAGACCAGGGGTTTCAAACATACGGCCCGCGGGAGCATTTAAACTGGCCCGCGCCTCAATACGAAAGAATAATAGGAATGTGGTCCGCAGTTACAGACTTTGTCTGTGCCCGTGGGGTATTTTGAATTTGGGGTTGGATTTGCCACTTTGTCTCATTTCTTGGAGCTCTTACCCCTCCTTAGCTTCATAAGACACCTATCCTTCAAAACCTTCCCTGTGAATGTGAGGAATGCCAGGCCTCCACCGTGGTTCGGATTCCACGTTAAACTGTAGGTCCTTCATTTCATCTCACAATCACCCTACCATTGCACATTAGCGTAAGTGCGTATAGCCCGAACGGGTAGTAAGACGCGGTGCTAATAATAATAATAATAAACCTCCCCTACAAATCCTCCCTTCCAAACTCTCCCCTACAAATTCTTTCACCCTCTGTTCTCACAAACATTCATTCTGAGTTACGATCGTGCAAAACTTTTTTTTATCATTTATTGTTAACACAATGAGTTTAAGTAAGTATGGCCTTGAAAGAAAAATTGATTGGGAGTATAAAGTATTTAACGAAGCGTGGGAACTTTCATATTTTATTTATTGAAGGTAACAGGAGGTCGACTTGTTTAATTCGTAAATGTGTTGTTTCGATGATCTAATGCAACTTGAATTTATTGGTTTTCAATGTAGTTCTATTCTTCAAGACACATTTATGAAAGTGTCCCTTCTAGAGCTTAACTCAAAGTATTTGGGTGGTAAATATCACAGAATCAAAATGAACGCAGCTAAAATACTATCAATATTCGGAAGTACATTTGGGAACAGTTTTCTCCGTTTTAAAATTGAATAAATCCAAACTGAGAAGTCAGCTTACGTATAAACATTTGCAAAGCTCAATGAGGATTGTTTCAAGTCAAAATATTTCTCCAGATTTGGATAATTTATTAAGTGGGAAGCGATGCCAGATTTTCAACAAACAGTAGATGTTATAAATTACTATCCTGACATTTGTTTTAAATGAAAAATATTTTAATTTTGAAATAAAAGTATTATTACTGTCTTTGTCGTAACTATTTTATTTTATTTTAGAAATAGTTTTAATATTGTAAATTTACATTATTTTATTTGCCTTTTGCGTCCGCATTAAAAGAATTTTGTTCATGCAAATCAGTGTAATGATAAGGGGTCGAGGGGAAAAGCATGTAAGGTTTTTAATTATGTATAAAAATTTAAAATATATAATATAATAAATAAAAATCCTATGTGTGGCTCAGAATGTCTTCTTAATGATATAATGCGGCCCTCACACCTGTTTGAGTGTGACACCTCATGTCCTGACTATCTGCATTTAGTTACGCTAAGGAGGTAGAGGTTTGAGGAAATGTACCCACATTTGTGAGGAGTGGGAGCGGGAAAAGCTTAACATCCTGAGCACTAAGATGAGATTTCGACCACTAACCTCTACTCTGGACACAAAAAGGCTATAATTAAGGTTAGTGTTTCCTCTACGGTGTCAAAAACATGAACCTGTTTAATATTCCCTCTAAGTGACCAGTACACATAAATTGTTGTACATTTTAATGCTGTACTTAGTGTACATATATCTGGCACATTAGCTCAGTCGTTAGCATTTCTGTCTGCTGAGCTAGGGGCCTGGGTTCGATTACCGGCGTGGCCAAAAATGTATCAATGATGAATGTGAGTTTACTCTTGCATAGTGATTAATTAACGGCTGGGGACTGGATTTTGTGTCTGTTCTGGTCATATGTTGGATTATAGGGCATATGAAGCTATGACAGGCCTAGCAAACCGGTAGTGGGAAATATATTATAACTTCAATAAAAAATTGGCCCAGACTATAGGCTGGAAACAGTGATGAATGTGAAAAAAAAACTTAATAAATATATATATATATATATATGGTTTGTGAACGTTTACACTAAATCCCCTCCACACACACTCCCACCCCCACCTTTTGGAAAACTATTGATCCCAGGGTTAAATCTTGTATACTTTTTACTAAAATATGGTGCATTATAAGACTTGTATAGACATTAAACATGAAACACAATGAATGAAGGGCACTTTAATAAATAAATGGTAACAAACAATCGTACAAACTTTCTCATATAGGCTATTATAAAAATTTGTGTTAAGTTGGTCTAGCGTAGATGTGCAAATTGATGGCCCGCGAAGCTCTTTCTTATGGCCCGCAAGTACAAAAGAAGGAACTGCTTGTCTGTCTGAAGCCTACAGTACCTTCTTGAACGAATAAAGCTAACGAATTATTAAAAAGCAGAGTCATTCAGAAACATTAATTATTCAAGTATCAATAAAGTAAGAATTTGTATAAATAGTAAGAACATATTTAAATCGAATGAAAAAATACATTTATTATTTTACGCTAGTTTGTAAAAGTCGGGAGTTATGATGGTATAGGCAATTCGTAACGAGTCATGTAAGTGCTCTTGGTTCAACTTGTTGAGGAGGCTTGTTTTGATGTTGTTCATTGCTGAGGACCCCGTCTCTTGGTTCAACTTGTAGAGGCTTGTTTTGATGTTGTTCATTATTGAGGATCCCGCTTCGCAAGCATGATAATTATGTAGACCCGAACATAGTCGACATGTACAACGCGATACCTCGAACATAGCTGAATTAAGCCCAAACTGCTATAAACCTCTGCTGTGTATGTGTATATATAAATATATACGTGTGTGTTTGTGTGTGTGAATATAGTATTAACGCAAACATAGTTACAAAATGTCTGTGAATTTAAATCTTCACGACTAAGAGGAGAAAGCTCACAAAACGTATTCTCGCGGATTTAGACAAAAAGAAAGAAAACGGGCCTTTTGAATTATTTTTTAATATAAGTGGCTTGTGAATATTTCTTATGTGACCATAAGGCTCGCAAACAAAATCAATTGTTGACCTGGTTTAGCGCATCGGACCCCCTGGGTATCTGAGCTGGTGATCAGATATACAAACAAACCACGTCAGGCTATACACATGTATGATAACTAATCTAATAGGGTAGGGATCAGGAAGGAAGCATTGTATAGGTTATCTACCAGTAAATGCGTTGAAGGAGAGTGGGAAACTATTTGGGGGGGGGAAAACCCTCAGTAGTCCTGACCAGGATTCGAACACCGATCGCTCCGTTATCAGCAATCTTGCAAACTAAGCTGTCTAGGAAATAAATATATTAAGATTAGAAGCACTAGACCCTGCTCCAACGCATTATTATTTCCATCACGCCTTGTGAAGTTAAGGGCAATACCAGTGAGCAAATCTAGATGAGAATGACACCCTAGTCTACGTGTTCGATGGTAAAGGTAGGTATTTTAGCAACAATGAAAGAACCCTGCCTTATCAAAGTTATTAATATTATTATTATTATTATTATTATTATTATTATTATTATTATTACTAGAACCGCGTCTTACTACCCGTTCGGGTTATACGCACTTACGCTAATGTGTAATGGTAGGGTGATTGGGAGATGAAATGAAGGACCTACAGTTTAACGTGGGATCCGAACCATGGTGGAGGCCTGGCATTCCCCACATTCACAAGATGTCTTGTCAGAGGTGAAGGAAGGGTTTGGTAATCAGATAAATCTTTGCCTGTACCGAGGATTGAACCCCGGCCGCCAGCATCAAAGTTAATAAAAGCAGCATGTTGGTATAGAAGAGTCCCGTCCGCTGTCAACTATTAGCAAAACAATTGAACATCACAACCCTGTGCGTAATAGCACAGGTAATAGTTCTCAGCGATGTTTATAAGTAAAGTGGTATGCGTTTGTCAATCACTTAAAATGGTTTATTCTTTAGGATCTAGATAGTAATGTAATACAAAACTACATGTTGGGGTAGTAAAAAGATTTAGCAACAACATTCCTATTTATTGACAAGTAACAACGACATACAGACAGGGGTGAGGTGTTTATAAATGGTGTATTCATGTAGGCTGGATGGCAAACACCCTCATAAGACGATAAAACACCGAGGATGAAGGTAGAATTGGTAGGAAATACACCCACATGTGTCAACCAGTCTGTATGTCAAACCAACGTTTAAATCACAGTAAGATTGTTTTGGGGTTGATAACCTGTACACGTCAATTTGATGATACCACATGTTCGGATTCAAACCAAAGACACGAGCAGCATCTAATGGGTCGTGGATCAAATAACAATGTAACTGCAAATCTTCAAATTAAAATGTTACCGTTTTCTGCAAGACCTAACATAATCAAGTTTACATCCACATAACAAACTAACTCTAAATTAATATTGTGTTCCAATAATTGTGTGTTTTATTCCCTTATCAAAAAAGTTGCAAATATCTCATTTATATTTTAACGAGTATTGTGTTACCTTTAAACTTAATGGTGTAACATCCCCCTCACAGCTATGTGTGGTATGATCACTAACAGTAATATGGTGTGATGACATCGAGTTGGCGGCGGGATGTGCTATCGTCCATTGCTGTGTTGGTTTGTTCGCTCATTAGTGGTGATCAGGACTCTGTAATAAGCTAATCGACAGAAATGTGTGTCCCGCCACGCAGGCTGAGTAGTGTGGGATATACCCTTCAAGCTGAGCTCCGAGTTCAAGCTGACTAGTGTGTTCGGGGTAGGGTCCCTGACCCATTTATGGAGGGGTTGGGTAGTCTAGGTCCCCAACAACAAATATATATATATATTAGTTCAGTATGTAGAAAAGTTGGGGGAGGGGGTAAAATTCCCCATCAACCAAGGAGGTCAAACTGTAAATAGTGTCTGGTGGTTATAATACTGTCTCAGTATGAAGTGTGACAGTGCATCTATTCACCCATTCCCATCCGTGTGTCTATTTGTTTCCATGTGGAAACATGATGTATCGCCACAAGAATAGAAGGAAAGTATAATAATACCCATTTTCAAAAAGGGAGATAACACAGATTATAATTACTATACCAACATGTAACACAATTATATCCAACGTAATTTTAATGAGATTGACGCCGTATGCATAGGAAATAGATCAGGAACATCAGAGTGGATTTCGACGAGATAGATCAAAAACGGATCAAATTTTTACTATGCGGCAAATATTAGGAAAAAAAGTGGAAATTCAACATGACGGTATATATTATACATAGATTTTTATAAAGGTCTATGATTCAGTTAAATGGAAAAAATTATGTGACAATTTAGTTAAGTTTAAAATACCGAAAAAACTGGTCAAGCTAAGTGACTGTTTGAGAGATACGCGTGGCAGGGTGAGGGCTGGATTTCACTTATCAGATGATTTCGAAATACATAATGGGTTGAAACAATTAGATACACTTTCCCTGTTACTCTTTAATTTAGCATTAGAGTATGCTATTAGGGCAATTCAAGAGAGTAGGGAAGGATTGACATTAAACGATACAGTGCAGCTATAAGGGTACGTAGATGATTTAGCTTTGTTAGGTAACAGTAAGAAAGCTGTTACAAGAAATGCAGACATTTTATTAGAGGCTAGTAAGGAAATAGGTTTAAGGTTTAGAAGTGAACGTTGAGAAGACTAAGTACATGAGAACACAAATTGAGGTCGATAATTTAGATATTACAGCAAACAGCATAATCATTTGATAGAGTAATGAATTAAAATAATTAGAAACAATTTTAAATAGCGATAACAATATTAGGTTAGAGATTAGGAAAATAATACAGTCAAGAAATGCTTGTTATTACTCGATCACTATGTTGTTGACATCTCTCCTGCTTTCAAGGAATGTAAAACTCAGAATATACAAAACCATAATTTTGCAGGTTGTTCTCTATGAGGGTGAAGCGTGATCTCTTACCTTAAATGGCCAAAAATAATTTAGAGTGTTCGAAAACCGGGTGCTTAAAAATATATTTATTTCAAAATTGGATTAAGATAGTGGGGAGTGGAGGAGGCTACATAATGATGAGCTGAATACCCTGTACTCATCACCAGACATTGTTAGGCTAGTAAAATCTCGCAGGTTACGGTGGGCAGGTCATGCAGCGTGAATGGGAGTATCTAGAATCACGTTCAGGGTATTGAATGTTAAACCCAATGGGAAGATACCACTGTGAAGACCCAGACGCAGATGGGAGAGTAACATTTGGATAGACCTGAGAAACATAGGGTGTAATGAGATAGATTGGATAGAACTAGCTCAATATAGGGATAGGTGGCGTATTTTTGTGGGTGTGATAATGAACTTTCGAGTTCCTACTGCCATAGAATAAGTAAGTGTCTATTTGTGTAGGTCTATAGACTCTAAACAGTTTGGTCAATTTTGTTCAAAATTCTTAATTATAAATATTTATATCCATTCCTGATGAAAGATGAACACTAACATAGAAACATAAGAAATAAATGTTATTTTCATGAAGCAACAAACGAATTGGATTTCATTAGGAATAACTAACTAAAAAGCAAAGGTTAAAATAAAAAGGATTCACAAAAACTTGTCGTTATTTCGTTTCCACAAGTATGGTCGTAAAATGAAAAAGATAAGGCAGCCGCTAACTCAATAAAAACAATCACTCAACCAATCCAAACCAATCCATTACAGTCTTCTCCTCTAAGTGGGCGCTACCAATACACCCGATGTTTACGGAAGAAGGGATCTCCGTCTAATAGTTAGTTGGGTCCCTCCCCGCAAGCCCCGACACAATAAAATGTTGGGTGCAGCCTTAGTCTTCAAAGTGATAAATAGTGTTTCGACGTGAGTTTTCTTGGCTTCTTTAATTGGATGATGTGTGTTTTCGCGGAAATGTATGCACACACATCATCCACTTCGGTTTTGAAGGTCACCAATAGTATGAGTTTCTTTAGGAAGGAAACAAATCTAGGGTTTCAAAATAATTGTGGCTTATCCACAGATTTTTGACCGGTGTGGATTTAACTGGGTTTAAGGTCATTCTTAATCTTACTGCACAATTTTAACAAGTGTATAATTATAAGATATAAATAGTAATTCAATGACTTCAAATAATAACAGTTCAAGAGCCATAAGTGCTATTTTATACTTTTTGCATACCATTGTTAAGGTAAAGTAATTAATGTATGGGGCTGAAATTTAGTTTAGCTAGACATATAAGCAGTACAGAGTTAAATAATTATAACATTTATAGTATTAATATCATTAGTTTTAGCATTATTAATAGTATTATTAATCTTAATAAAAATGAATATAGTCTAATAATTTTAATATTTAATCTAGATATTTATAATAATGATATTGTTAGTAATATTATAAATATTTCATTCTGTACATCTCATAATAATGTGTAATGATATTGATTTGGATTAATCTAAATTATGTAAAAAGTCATGGATGAAGGTAAATTTTATTTAAAGTAATATAGGTAGAGTATCCTTTTAAGATTCATCCATGAAGAAACACGCGCTTCTCAGAAACAATGTGAAAAGGATTTCACCCCTAAAATATATTTTTTATACCATCTTTCTTGTTAAAAGAATAACTGCGTCAATTCTTGTTAAAGGGAACAACTTCATAGTATTTGGCAGAAGACGCCATTTCTCTATACCAATAAGAAGCTAGCCTTCACAAAACCTGTCGTCAGGACTCTTTCTATTAGTTGGATTTTACACTGTTGAAAAGGGGAGAGAAAGGCAAGGGGTATGTTATATATAAACCATTGTGCGTATGTTTAAAGCATCTCCGGGATCCAAACATCTACACCGAGATCCCGCTCACGCATAAGTCAGTCTAACTCAGTATAATATAAATCACATCAATATCACAAGTGTGCAGTGATATAAAACATTTAATTAAAATATGTACAAGTAATTAACAAGTGTAATTTAAATAAACCGTATGTGAAATAAAAGCCATCAACATTTCTCTTTCTTCAATTATATTAATATACCGATTTAATTAGTGCTCGAACACGGAGCTATAGACAGCTGATTAAACGGTGTATTTTCCGTACAGTGATGGTAGGCGCTCGATCACGGAGCTTTAGACAACCTATACATCATCACAGCATTCATATATCAAGGAATTAATCCGTAGTGTTTCAATCGACGCCCAAAGCGGGGTGATTGAATCCATATAATTACGATTGACGCCCAAAGAGCGGCGCGATGATTCCATAGTGATTACAAATGTCTGGTTAAACTAAATTTCAACCCCTTACATTAATTACTTTACCTCAACAATTGCACGCAAAAAGCATAAAATAATAAGTTTGGCACCTTAAAACTCGTTAGCTGTAATAATTTGAAATCATTGAATAACAATTTATAGCTTATAATTATACATTTGTTAAAATAGTGCAATTAAATGTTGATGGTCGAATGAGCTGGAAGGGGGGGTGTTATTAGTTTCAATAACTTAACATTTAGTCCCAGCAGCACTTTCCACTATCATGACCAAGTTTCACTCATTTGAGTGGTAGTTTTTGTCTCCCCTTCAAAAACGAACCAAAATGCCTCGTAGGCCCCATACTTCCTGACACGGCTGAGACTATAATATTAATAATGTGAGGGTTTGAATATTTTCGGAAAATGTAAATATGAATGCACAATATAAAATTTAGCGAAACAAAGCTCGTTGAATTGATTCAATAATCTTGTTCTGGTTATTAAAACTATTATAAGATCCCAGTTATGGTTTCCCAAAGTAATGTAGCTTTTAAGTATTTATATTGGGTGTTCTGTCTCACGACAGGTCCATTCATTTTGTCACTGAACTTAGACAGCCAATGCACCCTCTCCTCCTTCAACTCCCAGAATATACTTCTTTCCTTCAAGTAATCTCATATTTGAGTCCTCCTTCCTAAGCTCCTCTTTCCCTCAACCTTACCTTCTATTACCTCATGCAGAAGACAGTTCCTCTTAAGGATGTGTCCAATACACTTTGCTTTGAAGGCCTACCAAAGAATCGCACCCAAAAGGGCTCTCTTCTCACCCACTCTTCTTAGGACGTCTTCATTTGTCACGTTGTCTTTTCACCTGATCTTCTCAAGTCTTCCCCAGCACTACATTTCAAAGCTCTCCTAGCATTTATTTTCCATCTTCCTAAGAGTCCAAGTTTCTGCTCCACTTAACTTAGTCTATGTATCATTGCGTGCTTCAGACAGCTTGCAGCACGCTTTCGACTGGTACTGGACTGGATTGGTTGAGTGCTTCACAAGGATAGTAATATTTAAATCTTGATTTTTTTAGTACCATGTTTTACTACCCATTTATTATCCATTTGTAGGCCTACTATTATTATTATTATTATTAGCACCGCGTCTTACTACCCGTTCGGGTTATACGCACTTACGCTAATGTGTAATGGTAGGGTGATTGTGAGATGAAATGGAGGACCTACAGTTTAACGTGGAATCCGAACCACGGTGGAGGCCTGGCATTCCTCACATTCACAAGATGTCTTGTCAGAGGTGAAGGAAGGGTTTGGTAATCAGATAAATCTTTGACGGGACCGAGGATTGAACCCCGGCCGCCAGCATAGAAGTCTGACACCTTACCCCTAGACCGCCAGGTCACTCATTGTAGGCCTACTAATTAGGCTAATGTTCTAGGGATGAGTAAGATGGAACTCACAGTAAGTGTGCCCGCAATTTAGGTTGAGGAAGAGTGGTGGATTTTTTTTTTAAACCCAACTTCTATACACCCGACTGGAATTCGAGAGAGACACCTTAGACCATTAGAACAAAGAAAAGGATAATCTTATTGTTTAGTGCTAGAGAACAATAGCGACACCTAAAGTATATTTTAAAATATCATGTTTTGATGTTACAGACAGCTTACCTAACATGTGTATTATAATATTAAACTGGCGACGATGCCTAATTGATGTATTTAAAACTTATTGTTAACTGCTCATATTAGACGTCTTTATTAAAATCTCATTGTTCCATGATACAGACGGGAAAGTCTCTCTTCAGAAGACGACCCACGCAAGAAACTGTCGGTGCAACGAAGAAAGCGTGACTGTAGACAATTGTGACGTCATCGACCACATTCCCAACTTGAGGGACTTAAAAAAAGAGAAGGAACCTATAGACATGACAAGAGAGCAATAACTGCTGAGTGCTGGCTGAGACCCGGTCCAGGCTTCAAGCTACAATTTGGATTCCAATATTGGCGTTATGTGATCTTCTGGAAAGTACACGATGACTCCTGTGTGTTATGCAATCTACTGGGCAGTCAATGCTCAGTGCTAAATATTGTATGGGTTATAATAATGGCTTCAAGTTATCCTCTGGATCAATGCTAAATAATGTGTACTGTTTGGGTTCCAATCTTGACTCTACCAATATACCAACATGTCAATGCTAAATAATATGCATTGTCTCAATTCAAATATTTTTTTGGTGAGACAGGCTAGTGGGCAATCAATGATGGTTAAAAGTTTTATTTCTATATAACTACTTATTTATATCTAACCTCAATATATATGGTAAATTAAACATATAATCAGATCACCCTAATAAAACTCTTTTACTTAATATATTCTTTAGATTAAAAAATTACACGTGGGCACGGGAATCGAAGCCGGTACCTTTGGCTTAGTACACCATTGTTCTAACCACTGAACTAATCAGGATTTATCCCGTTCCTCGGATAATTCTTCCCTTATATTTTAAGACAGAGTCTGTGATGGACGCGTAAGTTGTGAGCTACAAATGAGTGATTAATTGAGATTAAATTTAAACCGTAACTAGCAAGTATAATAGCTTGTATATTTAATATATATTTTAATTAATACCAAAATAGGTTTGACAATTGTGCAGACAACATTTAACTAGTATGTAATATTATTCCTGTTCAAGGGTCCGTCTACAGGAGCGCTGAGACGTGTCGCAGAAGTGTTTTGTTATTTCAAAATATAAAAGCCTTACACATTAAGGATTATATATAAATATAAGTTATATATATTACTTATATATATAGCCTATATATATAACCATGGAAAACTGAAATTACTTTTTATGTAATAAGTCTTAGCTAGATCAAAATAATTGGTAGGAAACAGAGATCTAGCCAATAAACCAATACAGCCATGTTTTAACAGGGTCGACACAAATGTTAAGAACATGGTTATGAAGCTTCATAATTGCCATTCTAATACGAGATGGAGCAGTGTGAGGATATTTCTCTTCAAGTAGGTGGCGCCCTTACAGCTTGTTCACACGACGCGGTTTTATTTGACCGTATAGGTAGTTTTGTCGAATCGGTGCCAACCGAATGCCGTGTTCACATGGTTCGGTAGTTTCACCGTAGCCTACTTTGTGTTTATATTCTCCATTGCGCACGTGATAGCAACGACGTAAGTCTACAAGTGCAATTAAGTTGGGGGTATGGGGGGACGCGAGAACAAGACGTCAGTGTTTATGCAGTTTTTTATAGCAAAACCTTTTTGGCCTAATTAATAAAATCTTATTCAATTCAAATATAGAATATAATTTTCTTAACATGGTGACATCAACTGTTCTTGAATATCTGTTAAGGGTGTCCTGTAAACGGTAGGAAAACCTAATCGTCTGAAAACTCTCCACTGCAATTGCAATGTATTTTTTTTTTTAACGAATGGCCATGTGCAGTTTTCGTTGACAAAACCAAATGTAAAGTGATCGGATCGATAATTTTACTGTATACGGTCTGCGGGAGTTTTGTGTGAACATGCACATATAAAATATATGCGCCACTAAAAAGTACGGTGGAAAAACAAATTTGGCAAATAATAAATACTGTCCAAAAAGCGCATCGTATGAATGAGCTTTTAATGATCGCCACTGTATATCAAACGTGATAACTACATAACAAACTTATTAGCGTTTTTGTGAATTAAAAGAGATCTAGTGATATTTTGAACTGTCGGAAAAGTTTACCTGGGTGGTGACCCAACTATAAGTTAGTGTGTTATTAGGTTGAATATTTTTGTTAGAGTTTATACGGTATGTACTTTATTTTGAAGCGCCCCCTTTTTTTAACGGCATTAAAAATAAGGCCGATATCTTAACAATTAATAAACAAAGGATACGAAAGGCGTGGTTTGAAAAACTAGTTATATATCCTCGTTTAATTATAACTATATGCAAGGTTTGGATTAATAAAATTTAGTTTTATTATAAATATGAATAGCGTTTTATGAGACCTTAAATAAACAGTTAAGTTTAGAATCCCAAATAGGGATCAATAAGTAATACCAAAAAATACAATATAAGACCTTCGATAGGCAAAGATTACTAAATCTAGAGAAGTTCCTATTCTATTAACTATTATAAAGCCTACATGCCGTAGATTCAGAATATCCCTAATGCACCTATAGCGTTACTATCCTATATGCTAAAATAGGCAAAATATATCTAATACAAACAAAAATTCTGCTATATTAAACTTACATAAATCTCCATCAATATGGAATTAGCAAGGTCCATCTATTATGGTGATTACACTACCGGTGATAAAATTGTCACGACTCAGACAATTATAATCAAAATAATCACTACCTTCAAATAACTCAACATTAAAACTAAAAATGAATATGTAATTATTTCAATTCTTACATCTACAAATACGGACCAAGCTATATATTTTTTGAACTATAAAAATTCTAACCAGCAGCCGAAAATTCAATTTATTTCCTATTTCAAAGTGACATATTATTTAAGCTAACCTGAATATATCTATTTATTCTCCACGTCCACACAGCCCAAAAAATGGAATATTAAATGTGAATAAATAATTATACCGTAAACGAAAGATTCGTCAGTACTTATAATTAGAATTTAGAAATATTACATAAAACATGAAAATAGCAAATACTCGTCAAGACTTATTCCAGAAGGGAATTTAGAACTATTATGCTACACAAATTATGTTGATAACAAAGGGTACAATACTTAATCCTTACAATTAAGTGTTGGCCACTATCAGTGTAGTGTCTTGTTCCCTATCGCCGCCAAGAGTGCCATACTCGCAACTTTACAGTAGTTATATAGTGTCCAGAATCTCGGGAGATGAGGAAAAGAGTGAGGGAATACAAGGCAGTCATGTGATCAAAGGGGAAGTACGGTCTCTCTCTCTCTCTCCTCTCGACGCTCAGGAAACAGGAAATAAGCCACGTCAACGCAACGTCTAAGTATTGGTAAAAGGTGGGAGTCCGTTCTCCATGCTTCCAGAAAATACTAGAAGGATTTTTGAAAGTGCCCGAATACGACATCTGAGGTGCGCTGACGTCATCCGGGCGAGCAAGCTAGTTGGCCGAAGATGCTCGCCTGAGTCGGTTGTGGCTTGGCTTCCTTGCGGTATTTTTCATACATACTTTATTTATAACATTTTCTTCGGCATCCTCTCTTTTTCCACTCTCATTACATGTCCACACAATCTCAGTCTTGCTTCCTCTAATACCTCATTCATGTACTCCCTGTACTCCTACTCTTTCCTGGATAACTTCATTCCTAATATTGTTCCTCCTCGTGACATCTAGAGTATGGGTTTGTTTCCGCCACCGGCTTACTAAGCCTGTCGTGGTAAATCTCTTTCTATTACGTGCACATTTTAATTTATTCAAGTATTTTTTCGGACCACACCAGAACAGTGTTTTTTTTAAAGCAAATATTGGCTGTATTACCTGCATGGCGGAATTTTGTATATGTTTTTATATTTCAGACATCACATACTGGAAATTTAATTTGCATTTTAATTATGACTACACTGATTAGGCTCAGTTTTTATTGAATACGCTTAACATTTCTAAAAATTTAGCCACCGACAAACGAACACCATTTGTCATTTTTCATTTCATTCCCTGGAATAAATATTTTGAATAAATTACGTTTAGTTATAAAACTTACGCGGCAAGGAAATATTGTAGCTAGCTTAAGTATATAAATAAAATTGTACGTGAAACATAATGAACCGTTTCTTCTCCTATCACGTAGAAAAAGAGACGATAACTATTACATAATTACATAAGTTATAATTGATGAAGGATAAGGAAGGAAAATGCATTACAGAAATATTTAAGTTTAACAAATAAGTTTATTAAAACGCAAACAAAAAGGGATAGAATTGCATATGAGTGAAAAGATTTTAATTCAATTAGTTAATGATAACTGCATTCCGTTATTGAGGTAGAAAACGTACGGTTGGAGGAATATATATAAACACTTTGTAAACAAGGAACTGAGAGAAGTTAATAGAACATTTCGTTTAGTTTAACAACTTTATAAATATGAATATTCGCTCTTACTCGAACGAAGACGCGTCTGCCACAACTTGGCAACAGTAAAAAGGGATTAAGTTTCAGGCAATAAACATAAAGACAATCTATCCAGGATAGTACCAGACTAATACTTGAGAGATTTAATCATAAATAATAGTAACAATTGAAAATATAAACAGAGCATCAACTCCAATATTTTTAGAGTTACTAAGAAGAATATTATTTAAGCTAGCTAGCTTGTATTAACCCTCATGGAGAGTTACGAAAAACCTAAGAATAATACCCTATAAGAGGAGCTTCCATTTTACAAATAATAAATGGCTAATAATCAGGCATCTACACAGTAATTTCCTTTTGCCGGACTTCCAGAAAAATAAATAGTAAATGTATACATTTACCCATTAATAGGGCATACAATAGCTAGTACCAACTGTCTTTGAACACTTATATATATGGTGCTTGAAGGGGCCGGAACAAAGCATTATCCCCGCGGGCCACTACTTCAATCTAGTAGTGCTCCCACAGGTTGCGAACTGTATATAGCTACACAAAAAGGGTGCAATCGTGACTGTAATCAATCACTGACCTAACTAAGTCCAAGAAGAAAGTGTTAAATGATCTGATTGTAACCATAAAAAGATCATAAACGTGATCATACCATTTAGGGTATCATAAAAATATAACAATGAAAATATAACAATGTCTAAGGACTTAAAAAAGGAAATCAAATTCACGGACTCAGTATTCACAATCACCAGATCCTATACATATGTATAGCATAGAGCCCTCGTATTCAAACTATGACTTACGGGCACAGGAAAATAAACGTCACACTATCTGACCCAAGAAACTATGTCTGATGAACATAGAAAATAACTCGGACACTCTACATAATACACTATGTCTGATCGATATAGAAAATTAAGCAAGACATTTTAATACATGAAACTATATCTGATGGACATAGAAACGGAGTTTAGAATCTATTGTAGATTCTAAAAAGAAGATACAGATATGTAAATTCTCATAAGAGGCTTCCTCTGTGACGTGGCGGTGAGTCCGATGCCTGACAAATGGTGGCCAGCAGAAGTCTTCGACGCTGAATTTTTACGTCATGGTTCTTCCTCCGGTGAATAAATATAATGGAATACAAAAATGCGAGTCACGGGGAATCCATTATATAGCAACATAACTGGCTCGGAGTTGGACTAAATCAGGAGATTTAAGGGGGAAGGGGGGTTATAGTAGTAGAATTACTTCATTTCTCACTAGCTGTCAGAAGGTTTGGCGAGCAGAGACAAGTATCTTTCTTTTCTTCGATGTGTGCCCTTCGATCTAGACGTGAAAATGCTCGCGGTACCAGTATGCTCCACTGGGTCAAATTTTTCCTGACGCTTGGGCGTTTCCCGGCAACATCAATTCACAGGGAATCAACACCTGCCACATCTTATTGGAATAGATTAGTATTTGTTATCTTATTTTAATTGTCTTTATGGAATTTTAATTGTAGATGTCATATTATATAAATTACATGCTACAATAATTTATAAAAAGAAATACGTACATACAATATATAATTTTTTTGATGTTTCACTTGTGGCACAGAGTTCAAAGTTTCAAATACGTACAGTATTTATACTATGAAAGAAAATGTGAAACTGAAGGTAGAATAAATTGTCTACCTACGAACAGAAACAGCAAATGCCTTTTACAAAAATAATCCCCACAATAAAGACGCTACAAAAGGAAAGAGGAAAGATTTACATCTGTAAAATATTTGTGTTGAAGTCATTGTCTTTTTATAGGAATCGTCAGTAGGTAAGATATTCATGCGCTAGGGCATCATGTACTAGGGCGCGGCGGGGAAATTAATAGCTTGTAGATAAGGGGAGGTGCGCGGGTATCGTTCCCCCCTGTGGTGGGGGTATGATTCCATGCTGCATTCATGTTTCAGGGCGGTGAGGCGAATCTACTTTGTAGGCAAGAGGTAA
>CABFOV010004938.1:27782-47396 GCA_902141375.1 Timema poppense | reverse complement strand
TGCAGTCATGTGAAGAGGTATAGCATACCGCGTGGGCTGAGCCAGTGAGTTGCTACCTTACAATCTCGACGGAGTGTACATACTCAAATTTATTTATTGCTAATCCTTTTGTCATAATGTTTGCTACTTTTTCATCAGTAGATACATACTGTAACTTGAAATACTCACTGCTAATTAAACATCTTTCAAAGTATTGTCTCACATCAATGTGTTTAGACCTCTTCGTCTCATAGGTTTGTGCCGTTTTCATATAAGATTGTTGGTCTTCAAAAACAATATCTGGTCTTACACAATCAAGACATTCTTCAAATAACTGGATTATAAACTTACACTCAGACATTCCAGCAGAAATAGCCAAATAATCAGCTTCACTACTAGAAAGAGCCACAGCATTTTGTTTTTTGGAATACCATGACACAAAATTATCGTTTAATTTAACAACAAAACCTGTAAAACCTGTCCTATAAATATGATCACTATAATAGTCTGAGTCAACAAAAGCTTTAATATTTATATCCGAACAAATATTATTTTTAACATTCTTCAAACCAACGTTACTAGTATATTTAAGATAACAAACAACATTCTTTAGATAATTCCAATGAATTTCATTATAACAATTTTGAAACCTTCAAAAATAAGATAATGCATAACAAAGATCGGGCCTTGATCCTAGCATCAAAAACATTAAATTACCAATCAATTATTTGTTTGGAAGTTTAGAAATTATTTCCTCTGAGACCGTTTGTAGTTTCAATTTTGGTTGAATAGGTATTTTTAATATTTTAAAATCATTCATCTTAAAATGATTTACAGCTTTCTCAATAAGATTATTTTGACTAATAAATATATTATACTCATTAAATTATAAACATGGATTGAACTAGGATCGTTGAAAATTTAATTACCTCAACAATCGATCTACACTATTGTTCCAAAACATAAGGCTTTGTCTCAAACCATTTTACCTACACACTTCACAATTTTTTACGTGAATATACAGTACTTCTTTTAATTAACTTTTTAGTAAAGCTGATTTTACACCTAGCTGAGTAATGGATAGATCGCGCTGGACAGCAACAGCCAATAATGTTCTAGGTGTCACCAGCCAAGTTACTGGGCAATAAATAACTTCCTCGTCCAAAGTAGGTTGCTAGTAACCTTTAGCTACCAAATGAGCTTTCTTTGAGTTACACCATCAGTCGTCTTCTCAGTAAACACCAATCGAGATTAGATTATGAATACATCAGTTGGAGGATGTACCGATTCCCACGTCTTATTGCGCTTAAGGGACTCCAACTCTCTTTCGATAGCTTCCTTCCAACCATCATCTTGTTGACCCACATCTTGACAGGACCTATGAGTTTTAAATGAAAAATACCCAACACTGGGAGCCATATTCATCCCGTCTTCATAATCTTCAAGATGTTTGGGCATTTTACTCACTCTTTTACTGTATCTTCTATCAGAAAATTCAAGAGCATCAACCATTTTAATTTCAGAGTTATCAGGACGGGGTTATTTTGTCTTCACATCCACTGGATCTTGGATATCCTCTTCTACCTCTGAATTTTATGAGTTAGGATCTTCAATATCTTTAATTTCAATCTTTCTCTCACCAAAAACGATGGATCGAGCAGTGGTAAAACTTTTACCTACAGGATCCCACACCCAATAGTCATTATGACAATAACCTAAAATAATTAATTTCCTTGAACGAGAGTTTAATTTCCCGGAACGATCTCCTATGGGAATGTGCATGAGCTGTGCAACCAAAAACTCCAATTTTAATAATATCAGGCTTAAAGCCATACCTAATGTTTGCAGGGGCTTCATATCCATATACCACATATGTAGGAGTTCTATTAAGCAACTAAACATCTGATAGTACTGCTTTACACTACATAACTTTATAAAAACCTGAGTCAAATAGTAAGCACCTAGATTTATCTAAAATAGTTCTATTGCGGCGTTCACTTGCTTAATTTTGCTCTGCATTTCTTGAAATAGTATACATTACATTAATACCTTTAGCTCCCACAAGTTTTTTAAAGTCAATGAAAATATATTCCCCACCATTATCACATTGTAAATTTTCAATTTTTCTATTAAGTTTAGCTTCAATCATATAAATATAATTTTTGAAACACTCTTCAACTTCACCTTTCCTTTCAAGTAAGTAAACAACTATAATATGAATAAAATAATGAATAAATCAGACAACATAGTTTATACCCCCATGTGTATTGGGGGTTATTTTGTCACACACATCTGATGAAACAAATTGCAAGACTCTTTTTGATTATCTTTCTTCTGGTACATATTTCAAAAATGGTGCTCTTGTCTGTTTACTCTGAAGACAGACCTCACATATCCTACTGCAAAGAAACTTTGACGAATGTCCCATCCTGCTATGTCTCAAGTCTGAAGAATTATCCACAAGATTTACTTCACAAGCATTCAAATTCATAGTGACGAAGTACAGGTTGTAAATTAGATTCCCTTTCAGAACAAGTTGGCCATACTTCATAAAAGTCACACATTTATTATTAAAAATAACCTTTGAGTTATTTTATTCGATCCTTTTAACATAAATAAGGTTATGTGACAATCTGTCACAGGCCACCACCTTATGCATCGTTACACCAATAACGTTGTGGGTTAACAATGGTAGATTACCACATCTATCAGAGGTAACCATCTCAACAACTTTAGCCACACTAATTATTGAAGAAGTTTCCTCAACAATAAATAAATAATTTGAATATTCAGCTTGAATTAGATGGTTTGTTGCTCCACTCTCAACAACAAAATCGATATTTTTATGATCATTTGACGCCCCCTAGCTGCTTAACACAGTGCTACCATCAGATTATGACACCATAAATGAAACCTATTTTAAGAACTTACAGAAAATTGTTCCTATATGGACATTGAGAATGCATTATGTCCTTTCTGATTACAGGCGTAACACTTACTGGTAAATAAATTAGGATGCATCGCCCTATTTGATTTACACGAATTATCATTCCTTTGACCAAACGTATTTGGACGATCGTTCTTAAACTTGTTTTATGACCTATAAAGGCATGGCTTTGTGCACTTGATACACTATTTGAACTACTAATTTTTAAATTATGTTCTTCTTCAGATAACAATTTAATTTTTACAAAGCTTAAAGTAACTGAACTTGTATTAGACGTAAATAAAAGGTCAATAGACGCCAATAATGGTAAATACCACTCAGGAATTGCTGCCAACAGTTAAGTAATACAATCTTGTTCTTCAACAGTACCTACAGAATTCCTAAATTCAGCCACAGTTTTATCAAATTCGATGATAAACTAATTCAAGCTTGATTTGCCTTCATAAGACACATTTCTTAATTTTTTTTTTTGAAGTTCAATACAATTCATTATGCCCATTTTAACATATGTCGACTTCAAAGACGTAATCATTACATTAGTGGTACTTGAATTTTTGATTTATTCCAAAACATTATCAGCCACGCATTGCACAATCAAATCCTTGGCCTTAACGTCTTTAATCAAAAAGCTGTATTTAACTTTAACATCCACTAATGCAGCCAGTGGATCAACAGTAAGCATTTTTAGCACAGCATTCCTCTTCAAAAGCCTCTCCAGACGATACAACCAGTTTTAGAAACCACTACCATCAAAAGGCTTTAGTCCTGGGTGCGTACAGGATACAGATGCCACCACCAATTTGATCTTGATAAAAAGAGTTGGTCACCATTACACCGTTTTATACGAATCATACAATTACAAATATTAATAAACACTGATACTTTCTGGACCCATGGCCTATTAGAATTAATAGGCCATGAAATGAAATCACACACGCATTAGCATAGTGTAAACAGTGTATTTAATTAATAAATGAAAGAGACGTCTAAACTGTAATCAGACCAACGAATGACTAGTAATAATAAGTAAGATACAGTTACAGGTAGCAAGAAGTAGAGATAGCCAACATAACACAAACTTTACAGAGCTTCCAATATAAATAGCGTCATTATTATAATGTTATGGACCCAGAACCAAAGCTTTAGATATTCGATAATATCATTGGTATTTTTTTAAGATGCTTGTATAAGTTGTCATATTTGCAAACATACATGCCTACATGCATACATATATGTCTACATGCATACATACGTGCATAAATGCATAGGAATACATACATACATACATATATACACATACACTCACACATTAATACATACACATACATACATACATACACATACATACACATATACATACACATATACATACACATATATACACACACACACATACATACATACACACACACATACATAGATACATACATAGATACATACATACATACACACATACACACATACACACATACACACATACAGGAAAGCAGATGGAAGGCCTGCGACAAGGGCAGATGGACAGCTCACCTGATCCCGAACATCAAAGTTTGGATCACTCGAAACCACGGTGAAACAGACTTTTTCCTAACCCAACTGCTGACGGGACATGGCTCGTTTAACGCATATCTACACGAAATGGGCTTACACCCCACTCCGAGGTGCAAGTACTGCCCGGACAAAATCGACGACGCCGAGCACACGTTTTTTGAGTGCGAGCGCTGGAAGAACTGCAGAGCCAAAACCGAAACAACCATAGGCAAAACTCTCGATCCTACGAACCTAGTGAACCATATGCTACAGCGAGAAGAACATTGGAAGGAAATCGCTGCCTACGCGCAGCGCCTCCTTAAAGAAAAGACCTCAGAGAGAGACTAGTGAAAAAGGATCGGACGTCGTACGACACAACACGGACTGGGTTGAAGTAATGCTAACGCGGTTCCGACTCAGTCTTCCCAGCAATTATGTTCGGGGAAAGAGGAGAGGAGGTTTTTTAGTGGGTGGAAATCCCACACTACCGACCATCACACTTTAAAATGAGCGGTGTCTTTGAATGATTTTTCCTCCTCCAATAAAAAAACAACAAAAACATACACATACATAGATACATATATACATACACATTACACACATACATACATACATACACACACATACATAGATACATACACATACATAGATACATACATACATACGTACGGACGTATATACATACACCTAACTACAACGTTCCCTTAGGCGGAAAGTTGAGAAACTGTGCATGTAGATAAAAAAACAGCTCTGTACTTAATCCATCCTCACTAGCTTTCTCCATACTTCCAAACTTAATGATCTAAAATTCCCTATCCTTGCATACTCCCTTTGCTTCAACAACCTCCATGCATCGAGTCATGCATGCTATTTTATTCTTATAAATTTAAATGTTTCTCTTTTTCACACATTCGTCTACCACATCTAACCACGTCTTACATGACCTACCCCTTCCTTTTGATCAACTTACTCTACCTTCATATATTTGATTTGTCATTCGATCCACACACAACTATCAACATGCCCAAAATATCTTAGCACTCTTTTTTCGCATTGACCTAATGGATTCCCTTTGAAACCAGATCCCTTAAGTTGGCTCCATCACCCCCTTAAATACGTTTTCCCACATACATTTCTTAGACATCTCATTCCAACCGCATTCACCTTGCTCTTGTATTTCTCCTTACAAACCCACGCTTCACATCCATAATACAATGAATGTTGTTGTTAACGCACTTTAATTTACTGCCATATTTGCCTCTTTCTATACTTCATTCATCGCAATAATCCACATTCATCCTACTACTCTCCGAGCTACTTTCACCTGTCTGACGATTTCACCATCTATCATACTATTTTTACAGAACATTCTGTACAGATACACAAAATCATTCACTTGTCCTAACAGTTTTCCATATAACCTAAGCTGGCAATCATTTCATGATCACCCGCCTCGGTGGCCTAGTTGGCTAATGCGCTATTTTAGTGTTGAACTTGACTGCCGAGGACGGTGATATCAATGTTAGAATCTTGGTCGGGTGAACTGGGGGTGTTTTTTTTATAAATAGATATCCACTCTCCATCCACGCAAATGTGGGTTCAATTGCTCTTAATTAAAGCTTCCCAATTCCTAATCCATTAGCGTAGCTAGTACTTAAGCGTATAACAAGAATGGGTAGTAAGACGTGGTGCTAAATAAATTAAAAAAATCCTGATCCGTCCTTTTCAAAAACTATGACTTTAGTTTTGGAAACATTTATACGAAGATCCATTATATCCGTCGACACATTCAAACAATTTAATGCATCCTGCAAGTTACTTTCATTCTCAGCCATAAATATGGCATCATCTGCAAATTGCAGCATTCTCACATCCACATTTTTCCATTTGCACCCCAACCGCATTTATATAAGCATTCCTCATACACTATCCACGAATGCATTAAACAACCATAGCGACATAACAAAACCTTGTATAACACTCTCTTGTTTAGTGTCATACCATTCTTTCAAAGCTCGTTATACTCTTAACCCACCCTTTACTTCCATTATACAGCACCATAATTGCATTTACTAACCATGCATCCACACCATTCTCTCTAAGAACATTCCATAACATTCTCCTATTCGCCTAATTGTACGCATTCTTCGGATCAAACTAGCATTAGTTATTTTTAAATAAAAGTCCGCACCAAAATAAATTAAATAATTGTGCTTTCTTTAAATGCCACATTCCTTTTATTTTTTTCAAATCTATTATTTTCCTTGTTATAATGTATATTTTCTCTTATTGGTTAAATATATATTTAATTGGCGAAACAACTTATTTGGGACAAAGTGATCTAGTCCTGGTGTGTCCCAATTAACAGGAACACACTGTTTAAGAAATCAAACATTCGGAGTTAACAAAAGAGACTAGTGCTACCTCTTTGGTACGCGTGAGGAGAAGTTTAACCTGAAAAAAAGAGGCAATTAGATTAGTGACACTCTTGCTAACGTCATAGAGAATTGAGGAGGCTGATTAACATGAAGCAAAAGCAACCCAAACTAGAGAGACTTTAACTAAAGTAACAGGTATTAGAAATGTGAGAATGAAAATTAAGAAAGAGTGTAACCGACTTGTGACACTAATTTAAATTTCAAATATAAGATAAAGGTGCTGTTAAACAGGAAAAAAGAGTAAAACAGATTCGTGATATTCCTGTAAACCTCATAGCTCTAAATATAAAATTGATCTAACCATAATACCTACGAGAACCTTTTAAAAAGAAAACTTATATTCTATTTTACTAGTTTCTCTGATATTTTTAGTATTTGTTTTAGCTACCTAACATTAAAAGAGCTCAGAGTTTGAGTAACGGAAAAGTGAAACTCTTCACAACAGCTTGGTCAGCACCAGACTGGATGAAGAATATACAGACGAATGGACTGAGCAGTCTTAAACCAGAGTACTACCAACTTTGGGCAGATTACTACATCAAGTAAGTGATTTTTATTCAAAGTTCAATCTGATAGGAGAGTCTCGGAAATTTCATTTCATAATGCCATTTGATCGCAACTCTTTCATACTGATAGGTGGTGGATTAGATTTTTCGTATTCGTGTATGGTTGAAAGAACTAATTTTAATCCAAAAGTGTATATTGTATTTTATACCATCAAGTATTAAACATTGTGGGGCTACAATACGCAATGGATCATAAAGCATACTTTCTAAATAGATTAATCAATTTAAGAAGTCTAAGGCAATATCCAAAGTGGGCGATCACAAGCGACGGCGTTGGATGCTCGTGTGAAGCTAAGAGAAAATATTAAATGCCTTGTTAGCAAGGAAGACGTGTCCTACGTAAAGGCGAAGCGATATGGTGGGCGGCGGGGCCTAATTCAAAGCGGTTGACGCGATCAAACATGTTGATATATTCGCGCGAAGCACACGCAAATATGTTTAGATCTTTCCCCCACGGACTACTCAAATAAGACTCAAAAGTGAGGCAAGTAGAACCTAAATTACCAGCGAGTAGCTTGCACGTTACTGCTATTTTATTTAAATGGCCATCCACTCACGGGGCAACTGTTTACGAAGCGTTTGTGATTTTTCACTGGAAACTTGGTTTACCTCAGCTACGAGCTCAATCATTATGAATAAACAAATTAATGAAAAATTAATATATTAATAAAGATAACTCTTTCAACATTCTATACAATGCTATAAGCTTAGCATCAGTTTGTTGCAGTTCCTTTGCTGCGAGTAGGCAACGAACAGTCTGCGGTTTGTATATTTTTAGCACCGCACCTTACTACCCGTTTGGGTTATACACATATGTACTATTTACGCTACTGGTTTTATGGATTAGGAAGACTACATTTAGATGAAGTAAACCTGCAATAGCGTGTGAGAAGAGTTGAAAAATCTTTAGTAAAAACCACCCTCAATACACTCAATCGAAATTAGAACCTCAATCTCCCCGTCACCGGCAGTCTAGCCTACTGCGTGAGTAACGTCTCTAACCATCCGGCCACCGAGGCGGGTAAGCCTATATTCTTCTCAGAGTATAAATTAATATTATAATCATATAAGTAAATTTTTTAAATAATATTTTGAAACGGGTTTAATATAGAAATTTGTGAGAAATTGTCACATTCTAATTTTTGGGTTTTGTCCTTGGCTTATCTTTGAAATTTTTGGCACAAAGTCTTGTCGCAAAAGTTTTAATTATTTTAAACTATGAAGGGGATCTATTTTTAAAAAACTGCTTCATTTAAAAAATACAATAATGATAAAATCATCTGAAAATAATAAGTTTTGTTGTTTGAACATATTAAAATAAATGTAAGCCTGCAATATTAAATATTAGCTTGTTTGATCTTCGGAAGTTGTGTTTCTCTCCCATTTATGTCTTTCTTTGAGGATTATTCTATATTTCTAAATGAATTATGAATCAATACCTCAATTCTAAATTTTAATCCTGTATATTTTTACTTGTATGAGTCACTTTTATTTATTACTGGTAGGCTTGGTAATGTGTTCATCCTTTAAAAGATGATTGCTCGATTAACAATTTGAATAGTTAAACAATACCCTAATATAAGACGTGTTGGTGATATTGTCATCTAAATCTTAGACTCTATTTATAATGCCATAAAAAAGAACAATGGCTAACAATGTAAAGCAAATAAATACATATTTGTAATCCTAAACATCTATTTTCATGTTCCTAACTATTAAAATTATTTTTAATGACGGCGTCAAGATTAATTAATTGAATATAAAATAACCACGTCTATTTGCTGTATATCATAGATTAGAGACAATGCCACGTCTTAGATAACAGAAATACATAGTCACTACCCTGCCCCAATCCTGGGGGAAAATCTGTCAAGAATCCGTATTGAGTTGAGGTTAAGTAGTGCAAATTAATTTCTGGGTTCACGAATTGTTATTTGTTTGTAATATAGATATAATATGGTAGATAAAATTTACAGAATGCGATTTGCTACTACAAGTTTAGTTTAGAGATGTTAAGAAGGGTTACCAGTTACTTCCAGTATCCTACCAGTGACAATGGTATGCGCTCCGACCTGACGTAAAAGATTATTCTATGCACTCGGACATTACACATTTAATGACTAAAACTTGGCTTGAAAAACATAAGTTTTTTTAGTACTTGATTCGTCCGTCTTCCCAATGCAGAGTTTCCATCAACACCCAGGGTATTCCCCAAGACTAACTACCGGTTAGGCCGTGTCAGGTCGCAAAGCGCTAGGAAACGGACTCCATTATCCAGGCCTTCTCTTTTCTACTACTGTCAAACGGGGTTTTTATATTCTAGAAAAGGCTCTCAGCCTCAGCCTAATTGTTTTTAGACTTTTTTTTTTATCCGATATTGACCAATACATAAATTACTACTTTGCAAACACTTCTAATCTCTTATCTCAAATTAATAAATAATTTAACATCCCTTAAAATTTAATCTAAACATGCATCAAATCAAAATGAATCAGCAGGAATTATTTTCTTTCAAGTTTTATCAATCTTTTTTTTCAAGAAGTCTTGAATGAACATAGTTTTAAGCACATTTGTATTTATTTTGAGGGAGTAAAACAAAATGTAATATTATTTACTATCGACCAAGTCAATCAAAGATCAACATGTTTTAATAATAATAATTTGATATAAAAGGATTTTTAAGATAGTTAAGTTTATATGCAGGGTTAGAAATGAACATATCTAATTATGTCGTTTTATCAAACTATTCTACACTCGTTCAAGGTTTTTAGATGCATATGCGGCAGAAGATGTACGTTTCTGGGGCCTAACTCCTCAAAATGAGCCTTCCCACGGGAGAATACTATATGATGGGTTCAACAGTATGGGGTGGACGGCCGATCAACAGCTGGAATGGGTGGTAGGGAACCTAGCACCAACCCTCGAGGAGAACGGTTATTCAGATCTGGAACTCATGATACTGGATGATCAGCGTTTTTTTCTCACCGATTGGGTGGATACGGTAAATACCGATATTATTATTATTATTTTGTTTTTTGACTCACATCTTTAATAATTTAAGTCACCTTAAAGCAACATTAATTTATTATTTCATTATCCTTACCGCCATTCTATTTATGGTTGTTCAAATTTTAACAGGGTTTTATATTTTTTAATTGTATAACATTGTTCATAAGTATGATAAGATTTGAACGAAATAGATCAACAATGGATCATATTTTTATTATTTGGTAAATATGAGTATTTAAAAAAAAGTGGGAATACAAATCGATGATACATCAATTATATATATTTTAAAAAGACCCTTGATTCAGTCGAAATAAACAAATTATAAATGAGGTATGTTTGACAGGTACGCGTGATAGGGTACGAATTGAATAGCACTTATAAAATACTTTCGAAATATATATCGGGTTAAAACAAGGCGATGTACTTTCCACATTAATTTTTAATCTAGCATTTGCTGTTAATGTAATGTAAGAGAACAGGGAAGGATGAATAATAAACTGTACCATATTATAGCGGATAGAATACACATATAATATAGCTTTGTTACTATTACTGTCGCCATAAATGGAAACCATATATCAGAGGTTTGTAAAGAAATAGGTTTATAAAAGAACGTTGAACTTATTAAGCATAGGATTACACACAGAACACAGACCGAGGCCTATAATTTAAATATTGCTGTGAGCAACATCTCATATGGCATGGTTAATAAATTTAAATATTAAGGAACTATTTTGACTACTAATGATGATATTAAAGTGGAAATTAGGAAAAGAATACCCCCAGTAAATAAATTATTAACATCTCGCATGTTGTCAAGGAATGTAAAAATAAAAATATATAAAAGAGTAGTTTTACTGGTCGTTATTTATGATTGTGAAACTTGTTCTCTTATCTTACTTGACGAAAATTTATTCACAGTATTCCAAAACAAATGGTTTAAGATTACATTTGGACCAGAAAAAGGTTAAGGTTACATAATGATGAGTTACATACCTTGTATCCATCACAAGACATTGTTAGGCCGATAAAATTTTGCCAACTACGTTTAGAAGGACATGCAGCACAAATGTATGAATCTAAAACCATGTTCATTTTATTGACTTGTAAGCCCAATGGGAAGAGACCATGGGGAAGACCTAGTCGCACATGGGAGGATAACCTTAACATGAACCTTAAAGAGATAGTATGTAATGAAGTTCATTTTTTATTCAAAAAAATTATTAATTGGTTTATATAGTAACCGATGTTTGAAGATACAAGATAACATACACATTGGTTTAAATTTCAGGGGAACCACGTATTGATATCAATGATCATAAAAGAAGATGATTGCATATCTAAAATATCATCTTATAGTAATATAAAACACAATAATAAATATGTTTACATATTAAGAGATCAGTTAAAATATCTATTTTAAAACCTGAAAAATTCCACTGTGTAAATTAATAGGCTAAAAATAAAGTGTAATTACATTATAGTTTCAATTCAAATCCAATTTCACTCAATGCCTTTAGAGAAGCTTCCTTTTGCTATTATCTTGGATATTGTGTAGTAATAAATTTCCGGATACTTTCCAAGTGATTCCGCAAATTTAATACTAAACATGGTATCACCTGACATCTCTTTGTTTAGATAATATAGGTAAGCAATTAGCTAAAGTAAACAAGGTAAATTAAACAGTAATTGAATTAATCAGAATTAATATTAAATTAAGTAAACCAAGTCATCCATTATACAAATACTGCTCTACCAAGTGATACAAATCCGTTTCTTTTCTTTCTTTCATTAGTATTTTTATTTTTTCTTACTTACTATCTATTTACATACATTTTTATACAAAACACAACTCATAATGGAAACAATAACATTTTACTAACCCCTTGGGGTTCTCAAAAAATACTATAGTTCGATAATAAATTATATGTTTTATCTGTCTATTCAGATCCCCTAAATAGGGCACAATTGGTATATATATAGATAGATAGATAGTGGGGGGATTTGTGTTCCCCCCTCCACACGGCACATATGACCCGGTAGGTCGTATTTGACGGGTCGGCGGGTGCTCACAAATCCGTTTTATATATGTATCTCGTATCACCAGCAACACATGTTAAAATAGCGTAACCTCTTCGTAAAAGAGATATCGCTTTTCTTCAGTGAGAGACTCACGGTCTAGTTCAATGTTTGCAGACCGATTGTAATAATATTTTCTAAAATGTTGTAATATATAATATTTATATTTGTGTTTTCAAAAGATTTTCCAGAATGAAACAGCCAATAAGGTTACATCAGGAGTGGCGATCCATTGGTACCTTGACACTTTATCAAGTGCCAACAAACTTGACACGGCCCACGAAGCATTCCCCGACAAGTTCTTACTCTACACTGAGGCGTGTATAAGTAAGCTACATCCCTTTCACATATTATTTATTGTATGTTAGAGCAAAGATTGTGTTTGAGGAACCACTGATTTTGAATATTTATTTTGTTTTGACATTTTTATAAGATCTCCAACTATTGGAATATCACCCAGTCTATTTATTATATAATGATAAAGAAGAAAATGCCAGAATTATTTTATATAGCTAATATGAAGCTGGTAACCAATTACAACAAAGTTAAAATGTTTGAAGATTCACATATATAAAATAAATCATGTTCTAATTTGGTGAGAGAGAATCAATTATTCAAGAATGTTTTCCCCTATGTTAAGTTTATCGGTGAAATTACTAAGAACAATCTAGCCTCGTAAAAATATACAATTTCGGGAAATTTTCCAGAAGTTAGTGACATGAAACTATGTTCTAAGTTGCGGAAATGACCCAACTGAATAACAGGTTGATTAGTAAATAAATAAATAAATTTGCATTTATATTATATACAAAAATATTTACTTTCACATACCTATATATGTACGAGCATAATTCTGAGTGTTTTAGCTCATATTTACGTTGGTTTGCGGATGAATGCACATTTTCATATATATCTTTACAATCTATCTTAAATTTTTGTCTAATAAGTTAAAATAGTTATTTTAAATATACCTTCTTTTTCACAAATTTGCTTTTCGGAGTGATTTTTTTCATCCGTGTGTCACTTTATATTTCTTTCTATAGTTTATTTAAAATATATTCCAATAGTTAAATAATATATAATTTTTGATATTTTATTTTTTTCTAAGGCTTTTTTAAGGTTTTTATTTAATCTTTTATTGCTATTTAATATTATCAGCTAGTGATTTCTCCAAATATACTTATTTGATGTTCCTAATAGTGAAATTAATAGCTCTTTAGAATAATTATTGTTTATTTTTTAATATTTTCTGTTAAAATAACCATATATAATAATATATTCATAAATTATTTATATTAATTACAAACTTGCAACATAATGTCCAACCGAACTTATTTAAAGCATTCTCTTGAAATATGTTTGTATTTAGTCGATTAAAATAAAGTTCTTACATTTTTCATTTTATATTATACTCTATTAAATATTTACCTATAGTTTTCCTATGATAATACTATGTTGTTCAAATTAAAATCTAAATGAAATGATTGCTATTTATATATTTTGTCTTCTCAATTATTTTAGTTCATACTTCGACACAAGTTCCAGTTTATCTAGGTTCCTGGAGTAGAGGAGAGAGATATATGTCGAGCATTATAGAGGTAATTTATAATCAAATATATAATTATCACTTATATAATAATATAGACTGTTATACTATAAATTTACAATGGGATGTATTAAAAACTGATTTTACTAAGCCTGCTTGGGATATTTTATTTGAGGATTATCATATATCATCATTACATAAAGATACATAATTTAAACAGAATTATATTAGATTCAAAATTACTAAATACAATAATATGAATACGATACAATATTGGCAGGTACCCTTAGTCTAGTATGTAAGGTAGCAAGCTTAATTTTCATTATATTTACTATAGTATAGCTTATAAGATAGGCCTATAATGTAATACTTCAAAGTAAGACTTGATTTTCAAGGTAAATGGAATGTACACTTTTGAAAAGTAGAAGTATGCCATTGTGGGGACGTACAAGGTAAGCTTGCTATCTCACGGAGTTAATATATTTAATAACCCTGTAATTTAGCATACGTACCTGAAGGATTTAAAAGCTGCATTTATGAACTTGATTCATACTTAATTTGGTGAAACAATGTTTTTGAGTGGAGTTTACATTCTAATTAAATACAAGTATACGCTCAACATGTTTGACAACTTTTTTTCTAGGCTATTGAGAGTTTAACTTACAGGCAATATAATCCCATCAACAGGGAGCGGGGTTGAAAAACGCAGTGCATAAAAGAGTTTGGGAATCATTCCCAGTACACCTTGGCAAAATTTACACCTCAACTTAACCATACTGGCAAACTATTATGTTGGGATCTAAACCCTTTAGACCATATTACATTTCATTTTAGAAAACATTCTAAATTTAAATAAGTAAGGAGCAGTAATAATTATGGTTAAGACTTAGAAAAACCCGAGGTTATAATAAAAAAAAGTGAAAGGATAGTATATTAAAGAAATTAATAAAAAGTTAAAAAATATATATAAGTTAAAATTAAATATATTTTAATATTGCGAAACAGGCCAAGTTGCGTTTTCGACAAGCATTAAAATATATGAGTTAAAAATAAAAAGATTAAAAATATTCATAACATAACATAATTATCAAGTCAAATTTGTGACCATTATTCATAAAAATATATACATGAAAACCATATTAAAATAATTAATAACATAAATTAATTGAGGATAACATACAATTAAAATTCAAACAATGAAGGAGGCTAATTTGAATGGAGTAAACATGTGAAATTATTGAGTTACAGGTATTACAAATAATGGGAATTAAGCTGAAAACGCAACAGGCTATTAGAAAATGTTCAGTGTTTAAGTGAAGAAACGAAGTCTTAAACTTGTTTTCAGTCTCGTTACTAATTGGGCAAGTATCAGCGTTTATAAGCCGTTTAAACTTTGGCCTTAATGTTTCGGAACACTGAACATTTTCTAATAGCCTGTTGCGTTTTCATCTTAATTCCCATTATTTGTAATACCTGTAACTCAATAATTTCACATGTTTACTCCATTCAAATTAGCCTCCTTCATTGTTTTAATTTTAATTTTATGTTGTCCTCAATTCATTTATGTTATTAATGATTTTAATATGTTTTTCATGTATATACTTTTCTGAATGATGGTCACAAATTTGACTTGATAATTATGTTATGTTATGAATATGTTTAATCTTTTTATTTTTATCTCATATATTTTAATGATTGTCGAAAGCTCAACTAGACCTGTTTCGTAATATTAAAATATATTTAATTTTAACTTATTAATATTTTTTAACTTTTTATTAATTTCTTTAATATACTATCCTTTCACTTTTTTATTATAACCTCAGGTTTTTCGAAGTCTTAACCATAATTAATAACATATTACATTTGATTTGGGTAGTTATCACTATTAATTAGCTCCCGAATGCAATTTGCATTATTGTTAATATTCCAAATTAGTGTTAAACTTGCCATACGATTAAATACTGACAATTTTTTTTTTTATTACCACCTCTTACTATCCTTATGGTATACAAACATATTATAAAGTTACTTTTTTAATTTTCATTAGGTAACCAATCATTGGGTTGTTGGTTGGGTTGACTGGAACTTGGTACTTGACCTTGATGGTGGGCCAAACTGGGCTAACAATACGGTGGATTCCCCGATCATCGTGAACGCCACAGCTGACGAGTTCTACAAACAGCCCATGTTCTACGCTCTAGCCCATTTCTCTAAGTTCGTACCTCCCGGCTCTGTTCGTATCAGTCTTGAGACAGAGAATAACAGTAACTTTATAGAGAACGTCGCCTTTGTCACAGAAGAGGGTATCAAAGTTATTATTTTACAAAACAAGTAAGTTATGTTTTATGATGGCGATTAAACTTTTCTTCGTGTTTATTGAGTGTATCTCGTTCAATAGAGCGATACTACTAATTCCAAAAGTGATGTCCTTTGCAACACATAATTATGATTAATATTATTAATAAAAACAGGAGTTGTACTAATATAAGTAGTATTAGTAGTGGAAGAAGAAGAATAAATCATATTGGTGCGATTAAAAGCTTGATATTAAAACAATAATACAAGTAGTTATGTATCTTATGTTATCTTAATTATGTTATTATTGTTACTTCAGTCTTAACATTTATCTTTGTATTTCAAGATAAAATAACATACATAGTTTCTCCTTGGACTTTAAATCTATATAGGGTGATTCACTCAAGGTTAACACCTCTATTTTAATTAACTCATTATTAGATATAAAATATACCTTAGCTCATGACAACTATGAATATCTCATAGAAGATACTAGAGGTGCCCACCATCTACGCTTATCTAATACTCTACATGTCTTATATTTCACATAATAAGGGCTCAGTCCCAAGTGAATCAACTTGTATATTCCTTGTTAATTAAGCTAGACAGAAAACAAATGACTACTTTATTCAATATTGCAATATATTCTTGGGGAATAACCTTCGTTTATGTGGTTTAAGAAATCATTCTTTCAATACAGGTTGACTCAAAACTCTCTGTAAAAACTTAAGCGGGAGATAGGGAACCCTAAAACAAACCTCTTTTGTTAGTGAATTACTTCCGCAGACGTCACCCTTAGGTGCTAGAGGGTGCTGTTGGTACATAAATGAAAGGCAGAAAGTGTGAACAACATTGCATGCCTGACAGCGTTGACGCAGTGATTGACATATATTTTCAATGATTCTCCAGTAGCATTTGCTAAATGCATGTCAGCCACCTCAGATCCCATGATGTGCTTCATGATACGCGTATTAAGTTCACACTACTAATGACGACGGTGAGAAATAAGCATTCTACGTGCCGCCCAGCAGCATCTTCGAGCACCAAAGGGTGACATCAGCAGACATGCATTCATTAACAAAATAGGTTTATTTTAGGTTTCCCTATCTCCAGCTAGAGTTTGTACAGAGAGTTTCGAATCACCATTAATATGTCCAAATTTTAAAGAAATCTTTTCTAGGATTTAGATCGATTACTTAAAACTTTAGATTCAAATCACTTGAGATGAGAGATAAAACTAAACTTCTTTTGAGTAACCAACATATTGAAATAGATAAAGAGGTAAAAATTTATGAACATAAATATTTAGACTTAGATTCAGATGAATCCTTGTCAAAATATTTTTAAAATTGGTCCACGCATTTGACATTGCAGGACAAAGATCAGTAGAAACAGATGAAATGTCAAATAACGTGTATGTTATTATAAAGTAAATAAAAAAAAAAAAATCAGTACTACAAATAAATCAAATACTGTCCAGCCTGATTGGCATACACGACAGTACATCTTACAACGTTCTTTAAATTCAGAAATGTTAATATTTAAATTTTATGATAGAACAAAATACTTAAAAATAATTATAATTTCAAATTAATACTTTATTCTTAATACAGCGTAAAAATAATATTTCCAAAAATGTAAATCATTAAAAAATTACATAATTTACAATACATTTAAAAACCTACAGTAAAATTATCTTGGTATCACACTGTTTTTAGTTTCCAGCCCGGATTGGAGTGCAAAAAGACTAAACCTAAGTTTTTTAGCAACACGTATTACTGCCCGTTTGGATCACACGCTTATTTACTAATTACACTGATGTATTTGGTGTAAGTAAGGTTGAATTTAGAGGAAGTTTACCCGCATTTGCGTGAAATAGAGTGTAAATACATTTAGGAAACACTACCCTCAGTACACCCAACAGGGATTTGAACGTCAATCTCCCCGTTATCGGCAGAACAATCTATTGCAAGTGTGAGGCCTAAGACCATGCAGCAACTGAGGCGGGCGACTAAACGTAAGTCACGTCTAGTTTGGTTTGCTGGCGTCGATAAGGTAGTATTAATAGTCCTTCTTGAACTTAGGACGATCTATTAGTATTTACCCACTTTCCATCCACACATTTGTGGGTGCATTTATTATAAAATACAACTTGATGATCCCTATTTGTGTAAATAAGTGATTACTCACTACTGGTATAACTTGGTTAAAAACATACTATTAGTATCCAAATACGCACCGTGTTTGGCTTTTGATGGAATTAGTGAGAATATATGAAGTGTTATGTGGCAAAATTATGAAACTTACAAATATAAATGTTGATTAGAAAATATAATAATTATAATAAGGTTTCAAAAGGTTAGTTCCGGCTCTGATTCTCATCTGTCATTGAAGGAGGGATTAGTTCTACTTAATACGGCTCATGTAACTGAGTTAACAAAATTTGAAATAAAACTTACTTGTTATTTATTACCTCTAAGTTGTAGGAGGGATATGTCTAGGTCCAATCCCTTTTAGTGTAAATTGGCCCATACTAAACCATGATTTACTAATTAGCTAAATTGACAGCATTTTAGTAATTATTTGGTCAAAGATTCAAAGGTACAGCCAAACAAGTTTATTTCTAAGTGCCGCAGTGAACCGATATGTTCTGTAGGGGGATACAATGGTTAATGTGTATCAAGTTTGATTTAATAAAATTGATTCGTTTCTTTACCGAGTTCTTATCTATATTTATCTTTGAAAAAGAGTCAAGATTCGTAAAAATATAAATGATAATATATTTAACTAATGCGTTTTGTTGACGGCTTGAATCCACTTTTGTTTTGTTTTACTTCCTTTCATGGAATTCCAGGAAAACCGTAAAAGGTTATCTTTCTTAGTAGTTTTAAATAAATTTGAACAGCCTACAAATTAACAAATATTATTTTATATGCTGGAGATTCTTTATAGATTAACTGTATATAATTTAATATGATTAAAATAAAGTTTTGAATATGTGTAGAACATTGATAAACAATATTTATCGTAATTTTGTATTTCAACATTGTTCTTAACTTTTTTTTTAATTTTTACCACCATCAGCGCAAAATATTATTATTTTATGAGACAATATTATGAGATCTGTTTATTTCAATATATTCCATTTAACAAATATATATATATTCCATTTCACAAATATATATATATATATATATATATATATATATATATATATATATATATATA